>JABXJD010000094.1:0-17500 GCA_013375575.1 Percina caprodes | reverse complement strand
TGCACAGGGAGCTGGCCCTCGGCCCTTTCAGCCCTGTTCAGCACTGTTCGGCTAGGCTCGGTCCTGGCTCCTGGAGTGTAGTACAGTAGTGGCTCACACGCACGCATGTGCACACGCGCACGCAGGCCCGCACACACACACACACACACACACACACACACACACACACACACACACACACAGGCATATGAACACACAGATTGACTTACAGTGGCTCTTTCAGAGCCAGCAGCCAGAGAGTGAGAGAGAGATTGTGGACATGCACAATCATACACACTTTCACTAATACACAACACAGAAACAGACACAGAAACAGACACACACACACACACACACACACACACACAATACAACTGCCACTGTTTGCTACTGCTGCTGTTGACAGTGATAGCATGTGCTTTGTGGCCTATGTGTGTGTCAGTGTGCATGTGCAAGCACACACAAACAGACAGCGGATGTCTATTGGCTCTCAAATTTCATGTCTCTATTCTATCTGGGGTTAGGTTTTTTTTTTCATTTAAAAAAAGAAAACAGTATTCATCGACACTGGCATGTTAGATTTGAAGGCTCTTAGCTAGTGTACAGTGGGGAATTTCTAGTTTCTCTTCTACTTGTGGAGCACTTTTCACATTGCAATATCAATACTGGAGAATATTAGCTGTCCTGCTGAAGAATGTCAGATCTGTTTGCCTTTGAATAAGGACAGATTCCCTGGGTAAAAGAAAGGAAGATCTATCAGTGTCTATCTTCTTTGTATTTTGAATTTAACAATTGAATTAAAGGTGGAAAATTCTTCAAAAATCAAGTAAGAATGAGAATGAAAGAGTAGATAAAAGAATACACTTTGCACCTCGATTATGTATTAAGCAACAAACTAATTCTTACCAAGATTAACACAATGTGGAACTTGATCCCACATTTGTATCAAATATTGCCCAACTTTTATGATGGTTTATATTGCAGGAAAGCAGTGATCCTGTTTGAGATCCTATGCTATTAAAATATCAGAACAGTAATTATCAGGCCAAGCTTTGAGTGAGGACTTGTTTTTCCATTTATTGCTGCCTGGAACAGGATAAGGGTATCTGCACTCAAAGACGTGATATCCCGGACCTGCTGTTTGTGTCATTTGAACAGAGGGTGGATCACCTTTATTTGAGTCAAACAAAGCTTCTAATGACACAAAAATGGTAGTCACTACTTGACAGACAAGGCTCCAACGCCCAACCAGACCGCTTTCAAAACGTTGACAGAGTAATAAAGAAAAAAAGGATGTTTAAAGAGCAGGACACGGATGTTGAATAAAGCCAGCAGAAAGTGTACATACTCAAAATTGTGATAAGCTAATGAGGGAAACTGAGCTGTGCTTTTGGTTGACACTTATCACTGTTTGCATCAGGAGCAAATCTTCCTCGTCTGCAGGACTGAAATCAAATACAGGTTTTTAGGCAGATGAAGTAAAGTCGATTTTATTTACAGGAAATAAGAATGATGCACTCAATCATTATTCCCTTGCTGTGTTTACTAGAACGCAACCCCTGTATTAGATGTTGGAGGAGCAGCACAAGGACAAGTAAAACATACCTTAAATAGACTACAAATGAAGTCACTTAACACCCACTCGCTTCCCTCGCCAATGACTGCTCTGTCTGTCTTCAACAGAAAAAGTCTGTGTTTGACTATCTCCCTCTCAGGTTCATAGTTGTCTTTTGCTTTTTAAACAGGCACCTCGCTGTCACAGTACAGGAACGAGCGCATTCCCCTTAAATGGCTCCTTTTGACAACTGATCTGTAAATACAGCCGGATCTGCAACTTCCCCCTTTCTCTCACTGCTTCACTTTCTCCCTTCTCGTCTTTGCTCTCCCTCCCTCTTCCTAAACTCCTGCCAGACCAACACACGCACACCATGAACGTCTGCCTATGACCCACCCCCCAAACTCGTGAACGCATGCACACACACACACACACGCACACGCGCACACACACACATCCCCCTCCCAACCTCCCTGACTCCATTCCCCCTGCCTCTATAAAAACACAAATATGCCATAACTCAGGCAGTGCTGCCACATAGCCTCCATCTTGCCCTGTACCGGGGAGGGGGGAGGCCTCTCAGGAAGGTCACCAACAAATGGTTTTCCGATTCACTGCCCCTGAAATAATTTTGTGTATTAAAACCTGAATCTGCACTTTCTGGCCTGAAAGCTTTTCTAATTATTCCGGTGTCCTTGGGACAGACACAGATCCTTCACACGCCGGGGGAAACAAGCTATAGAGCAACCACTACAGCCACAAACACCCTGCCACCACCCTCCCTCCCTCTCTCCTCTACTCTGCTCTCCTCTCCCCGCTTTACAGCCACCCCCCTCCCCAATCTGTTTTCAAAGCGTGTCTGTCCTTTATTAAATTGTTTTCTTTTCCACATTATCAGTTGCCATGGAGACCTCATCTCTCGGATTATTTGAATTTCATTATATCTATTGATTTGGGAGCATTTCATCTTTTTTATTGTTTTTCTGTCAATTTTCGAAACGAATAACCATCTAATTTGCGTCAGCGCTGATTACGTTCGTCCCTCAATAGAGGTCGGCAGCTGTGCCGGGGAAACAAATCAATGGAAAAACATCATAAAACTCGAAAGTACAATCAACCAGGATATGGGTGACATTCCGTGGTTGCTGAAACGAAGTCATCAAAAAATATATACTTTTTTTCCTGCGCCTCTGCAAGTATGGGGGTGCAGTGAGGAGGACACATATGTGTCTGGCCAGATATATTACTATATTTCAACAGATAATATACTATGGTAAATTTCCATACTGATAACAGCCCCTCCCTGGCTCACCAAAAAAATGCTTACTGTATCTAAATAATTTATGCAATTTTAGCATTTATATATAAATTTTTTAATAAGCTGCTTGGAGCAAAGTGGCCATTAACAAAACACACAGCTGTCCAATGGGCTAAACCCAGCAGATCAATTGCGCTTTTTTATGACATGATAAAATGCTTTTAAAGCAATTTACACAAATATGGAAAAAATGACTTCATGGGCTTCATTTATTCATAAGGACGTGTATTAGGGAAAAAAAGTCTTACAAAAGCCAGACAGGAGAGATCGTCCTGGTCCTAACTGGAACGGACTTGCTGCCCTCTCCACAAGGACATAAAGTTTCATTACTGATGCACGCAGTCAAAGGCAATTTAGCAAACACAGTGTGCAAAAGAAAACATCAGCATATTGCAAGTGTTCCTGTATTAGGCGGACCTTGCATGTTGTTTTCCAATTTTGATTCATTTTTGTGGGGGCAGGGTGTGGGGGTGATGGATTTTTTCCTCCCCCTGCCCAGTGTCACCCTGACCCAAAGCCAAGGGGAGGTAGCCTCAGTGACAGGGATGTGAGCTTTCTGGCCCACAAAACCAAGCCAAACCATGTGCCAGACAATGGGGCCTTGCAGGAGAACAAATGTGTACACACACCTTCATCTGTACAGTGAGAAAACAGGCCCACAAATATTTCATAGGATCTTGGGGGGGGGTTGGGGAGGCGGCTGGCAGGGCCATTTGGAGGCTAATCTTGTTTCAAAGCATCCTCTCTTCATGTGCCGACAATGTGCCTGAGCTGCTGTACGAAACGCTGCTGTTGCTGCTGCTGAAGGCCCCATGTTTGCAACACATGTCGACATTTGACAAAGCATTCATTTCCCCCCCCAACAATATTCTCCTGCTTAGGCCTCTGAAATGAGGCACGCTAACAAATTAGCTTTTTATGTTTATTTGTATGTGGGTGTGTCAGAGGGGGGAGAAAGAGAGATCTCATTTTCTAAGGCACCAGTTCTCAACCCGAGAGAAAGAAAAAAAGAGAGACAAAGAGAGCCAGAGAGAAAAGAAAGAAAGGCTGAATGTTTTGGAGTCACGATTCTTCTCCTGATTGCCCTGGCTGTCTCAGTTGTGCAAAACATGACCCTCCCCTCCCTCAGCCACGACAGAAACACGGGCGACTGGATAAACACTATTTTATGCAGTGACTAGATGAATCGTCAGACAGTAATTACAGTCTTCCACTCGCCCCGACCAAACTCTACTGTACAGACTCTTCCTTTGACACCAAACTGCAGTGGCACGTACTACAAAACTGCAGGTGTGTGACATGTTTGTCAATGCCTCTCCCAACTAGATAAATATAAATATTAGACCCTGTGACAACAGTGAATCGCTCTCTGCCGCTTTCAGCGATGTGTTAATAATCTGTAGCTGAAAGAGGACTTGTTGTGTGGACGGACGATGTTATCATGTGCAGTCAAACGTTGCCGGGGCTGGCTTTGTAGAGAAAGTTTGATGATTTTTTTTCTGCTACCCTAGCAGTTTGTGCTTTCCTCTCCTCAATGTTACAAAAATAACATGGTTGCGTCCCAAACTAAACATTCCCACACAGTGGCTGGTTGTCCGCTGGGGCTCTGACACCATGCCTTGCAGAGACAACAAAGTGCTGATGCCTGTTTAAAACGATTTTGCTCATCAATAAAGTTATGGGTTAATTTGGTGTTAATACGTATTTTAGAAATGTATATCACTCTTGAGATGGTGATGAGATAAGTGAAACACACTCTTTTGTTTAATCTATACTGATTCATCCGGTCAGTCCGTGCCACAAATGCTGTGCAGTAAACCACGCTGTTGATGTCCGAACTCTAAAAAGCACAATTACAGAGGACCTCGACTGAATAATTTAAAGGGCATAATTATTGACCTCTATCCGAATTCCTCTGAAAGGTACATTAAGATATAGAAAAGCTTTGGAGGTGGAAGTGGAATTGAGGAGAAGAGAGGGAGTGTGTCTCCCCAGGCCTCCCTAATGCACTCTCCTGCTGTACTCTAACTTCCTGTGGACCCCTAATGTGCCCGCTGCTCGCTGGCCTGATCAAGACTACGGTTAATGAGGCCCCTGTTTCTGAAATGAAGTATCTCTAAAACCATCAAAATGCATTACTATCAAGCCGCCACCCCCCGCCAAACCACAAGTATATACACAAACACACCCCCTCTGTCCCAAGCCAGCAGACGCATGCATGCACACAAACACACACACACACACACACAAGACCAGTCCGTCACCCCCCCTTCCCACCTTTTAGTGCCACCACAGGTTCTGGTAGGTTGGACCAGGGTGGAAGTGGGCAGTGAAACTGCATGAGAGGGTGTTTTATTTATTTTTTTCTGGAGTTGGGGGGTGTTTGAGGGTTAACTGTCCCTCAGGGGGCTATCAGTGAACGGGGCAGCCGTCACTGCTGGTGTCCATGGTTCTCAATTGACAACCAGGCTTTGACAGATTAGCAGCTAGTCAAGAAGAATCTACCACCCAGCACACAATTAAAATAATCACTTTTCTCAAATTCGGCTATATGTGTGTGACTGTGACTGGATTTAAATAAGGCATCACAAGTGTGTGTGTGTGTGTGTGTGTGTGTGTGTGTGTGTGTGTGTGTGTGTGTGTGTGTGTGTGAGAGGATTGGGGGGGCCGTTGAGCGCTGCCAGCAGGCTTGGGGGTGGATGCTGTGTGATGAGGCCTCTTTAATTAAAAGAAAATATTTGTGTTTGCATACTATCGTGGTTGGAACCTGGGACAATTCCGAGAATTCTAGTTTAATGACTCGCTCTTTAAAGTGATTTGGGGTATTTTAGATCCTCTTTGCATACATGCATTCTTAAAATTTCAATTAGGCTTAACTTTTTTTTAAGTAACATTTATAAGTTGTATTATTAGATACTTTATAGACATTTTGTTTCACTTCCTGAGATAAATAACCACATTTTCTATTAAAATCAATTCAAAGTAGGATGAACTTATTTATCAACAGAAGGGGGCTGCTGTCTCTGCTGTATTTCAACCAGGAAGAATAGAGGGCACTGAAATAATTAGGCGACTTCTGCAACATCCTGAATGCCAAGGACAGGTGGATTAAAGTATTAAAACAATCGCATTTCAGTCTTGAAATAGTCTTGTGCACGACTCAGCACCATGCACATCCGTTCAAGTTCAGCTGCCAGCTCCATAACGCCACAGGAGAGGGATAGAAAAAAAATCCAAATCCCATTAGCTACGTACATGCATCTCAGCAGACCTACTGGAAACGTGAGCAAATTTCAGTGATGATTATCCGCCAAAGCTCTCAAACGATAATAGATAATCAAACAGTACAGAAGGCTTCTCTGAATCACAAAGCCAACTAGCACTAATTTGGGTTTCCCAATTTGTGTTAAAATCAGGTGCTTTCCAAATGAAACAGAAGAGACTGCTGCAATCAGTCGCCTCTGCTCCCGAGAGACATTTAACCGCTGTCCTCCAATTACAGTGCTGAGAACGAAGCTGCCTACATAAGGAGAAGGAAATTATTTAAGACAAAGGTTAAGACATGAGTTCACATGTGATTCTATTTACAGTGCAAAATTAATAAGAAAGCAAAGTGCTTCGTAGTCTTGGTTCACTCAAACATTTGGGTGAGTGATCTTAAATTTAGTCAGGAAGGTTAATACAACGCTATGCCTTGCTGTCGGAGACTATAAAAAAAGGACACAAAAGGGCAAAATTTGTAAAATGCCAGCTATAATGTTATTGTTAACAATTAAACTACAGTCACATTTTATTATTGTAAAAGACGGGTTAAGGATACTTGTTAAAAAAAAGTAAACTCCATTAGTGAGCTCATTAGTATCATGGGGATTTGATCTTATCTGAAACTGAACCACTTTCTTTAAAGATAGCACATTTATTTCATCAGCATCAACTGGACAGCTCTCAACTGAAGAGAGCTTACGTAGATGCCAAATAAAGATATCTACTGTGAATCACTCAAAGTAAGTTCTACCTCTAGAAAATAAGTGATGCAGTGCAGTGCTTTTAATTTAATTGTGTATGTATATAGTATAGAGGTTACACAAGCAGTGAAAAGATCCTCTTTTATCACAATTGACAATAATTAAGGTGAGCGCTTCGATGAAATCTAAGCCTCTTAGCCCACCTCCTGCCATCTGTGGCTCCAATATTAGAGCTTGGGGAGGTTCACTCTTTCGCCTTCTGGAAGGAACAGGAAAGAAATAAGTGTCTTCGATACTACGAGTCAGAGTACCACGGTCAACCTGCTTTCACAGCCGTGCCATGCAGGTGGAATGAACCATCTGTGACAGAAAACAAACAGGAAGCTGAAAGAAGAGAGAGAGAGAGAGAGAGAGAGAGAGAGAGAAACCTGTGCCCTTCAGTCTCCCCCAGTAAAGACGCTCTTAACCAGGTCTGACAGCTGACAGCTCCTTGGCAATTGGGGTCAGTTAAAGGAAAAGTAGCTCAAGTTTTGTTGGGGCTTTGGCTTCAGTGATGTTCAGGAGCCACTGCCCACTGCAGCATCAAAGGGGATTATAGGGACAGGGCCATCTGTTGCCAGAATAAGCGTGAGTCCTTTTATGTCTCTGCCTGTATGTTTGTGTGCGTATGTGTGAAAGACACAGAATGCCTCATGTCTCTGTTCTTTTAACTTAAAGGGCAGCAGAGGATAGGGGTGCAGCTTACACTAGGACAGATAACTGGATTTCATCTGTGGTGGGGGAAATACATTTTAAAATCAAAACAAGCAGGGCATCACTGTCAAATGGTTCCCTTAAGATAAAGTATACCAGTCAAGTATGTTAAAGCACATTGTGTCTATACAGTACAATCAGTGCCAATGTTAGGATTCATGGATTGTATTTATGTTCAGTACTGGCTACCTGAAAACCAGATCCTATTCTTATCATGAATTATCTGTCATCCAGAAAAAGCACAGAATTTGTTTTTGTTGTGGGTTTATTGGAACACAGTACCAACCTTGTTCCCCTTTCACCTCTCTAATTTGTTTTGGGTCCCAATCCTGGCCTCTGCTTGGGAATGTTTTCTCTACAATAGTGTGCTACCTTTTAGCTGAGCCGCTGAATGCTTGACCTTCTGCCGACACTTATTTTCAGCACTCTAATTGTCGTTTAATCACATATCAACCTGTCACTTAAAGACCTCCTTTTTTCAAGGGGAACATTTGCATATGTTGTAAAACTAATTCCTATCGAAAGCTTCAGTGGCTGTGAAAACGGGCGCTCTGTTTCTCTTTTTTACTTTCACACTCATGTAGACACAGTTAAGCACGAACGAGAGAGAGAGAGAGAGAGAGAGAGAGAGAGAGAAAGAGAGTAGGACACACATACAGCAAAGTGTACTGTATCTCACCTTAACAGACAAAAAACACACATAGACAGACGCCATACCTGATATTCTCGATTCAGGGGGTTTCATCACATTTCTTAACAGTGTGTGGTGATACGGAACGTGTTAGAATAAGGACAGCGACAAGACTGATTCAGAGTATTCACATGTATTTGTGCAAGCCACAGCAAAGGTGACAGTGAATGTATAGTGTTATAAAGGAATCAATTAGAGTTAATAATGTATCACTCTTCCAAATGTTACATTCATTTGTTCGCACTTAGATAAAGCTTTCTGCAAAATAGGTTGTGCTGGGTTTGCCTGGCAAACTACACTACACTATCACATAATTTTCACCCTTATACATCGAGGCGCCATATTCCGCTTGAGTGGCAGCAGCAGTGTAGGGGGGGAGTGAGAATCATGTTTTTCGGGCCCAAGGAAGGCCAGTCCTCAAGAGATTTCTCCCTCTAATTACAGAGCGGGGGAAAAGAAAGCTCTTTGTTCCACCTTTTATTACATTAATTGATAAAATGAAGCTCGGGTGGAGCCGTCTTATAGGGGGAGAGTAGGAGGGAATAGGACTGGGATGAGATGAGGGGGATCCTTCGGGCAGATGAAGGTGTGTGAGAGGCTTTTGGAACTGAGGTCCTATTTACAGAGGACTCCTAATCCCGTTAGCGGCCCCCATGGTGGCGCAGCCTTGGTGCAATGCTTTCCCACAGGGCTGACGGCTGCAGAGTTGAGGAGGGGAGTGGTGGCAACAGGGGCAGACGATGGTGTGGTTGGTTAGAGTCCTGGCAGCGTTGTCTGGGCCCTGGCCTTAATTAACTGTGTCTTCAGGGGGTACTGAGGGCCACACTGAGACCCTATGCCACAAATACCAGGAAGCATTGAGAAGCTTTAAGAGAAAGTATCTCACCCACTGTGGAATCGTGGGAAACCCCATGGACCTTTAATATGGACCCCATACAGCTCAAAGCCATATAGATATTGCAGGACATTAGCAGGGAGATTTTATGACTGGTTATTAGCTTAGCACAAATTGCACAGGTGGTTGATATTTCTTTACCAACATCACAGCCATTCATTTACATTCATACACTAAGGGAGCTTTTACTTTAAGTATGATTTAGATGTTTAGTATTTTTCAAAACTGAAAAGGGACAACAAATTCCATTTCTATTTGTGCAGGATTGGCCAATCTTATTGTGTCAGTGGTTAAGTAGCTGTAACAGGCTTTGTCATTACTGTAATCTGCTTCTGCTCATTTAGGATACCTGAGAACAACAGAGGCAGAGAAGTGCTGGTACAGTGGCCAAACGGAGTCTGAATATGTTAGAGGCAATTAAGCATGTTGGTGTGTTTGCACGCACACAATAGTGTCAGAGGTGCTAAGCTGGGCAAAACAAGCCTCATTGAAATGTCCGTCTTAAAGCCACCCAAGTTCCTCATCTCCCCCACCCTTCAACAACCAAAATGCTTCAAGACTGTCAAAATCATTTTCCACAAAGCTGAGGAGAGGGCAAGGAAAAAAAGGACCTGCCACTGTCACATGCATACTTGTGCGTGCACACACACTTGCAAGGCTGTCAGGTAAATTAGATCTGAAAGCTGACAATTTCTGACCATATTTCCTTGATTATTTCGAACAAATGCACACCAGCCGCTCTAAGGAGATTAAAGTGACATAAAAGTCCCGAGTGGGAGGAGGGAGGGCAGAGAATCCAGGTCACCCCCATTTGTCCCCCTGCCTGACAGCAGCTATATCGCTATCCAATCCAATAAAAGTCCCCCCCTCCTTTTGCTTTAATTAATTTTACAGCTAGCTTGCTTAATTACTTTCAATCAAAATCCTCTTGCCATCACAAAATTAGAAATGGTTCAACTCCATTAGTCTAAATTCTTCATTTACATACACAAAGACTGTCAGCTCTTGCTAAGCAAACGGCCTCCTGCTTGATGAGATTGTTTTTTTCACACACTCTCTCTCTCTCTCTCTCTCTCTGTCTCACACACACACACACACACGTGTTCAACTGTGGTGTTAATTCTTTTGAAAGGAGAAAAGTAGCATAACATTATTTGATCCCTTTACTTAAGACATTCTCTGCCTAATCAGGGTTCAGGTAAGCTGTTGTGCACATCAGCCAAGGTAATGGAGAGTTGAGTGTGTGTCTAGAACTGTCAAAATTGATTGCAAACTGTGTAAAAGTGCTCAACCTTAAACAATGCAGCACATAATATACTCTGCATATAAGGGATAATCTGTATTAGCAAGGCAGTGGCCGAGATGATGTAAATGAAGCTAACTAGTTTATCCTCAGGATTAGCTATTATTTCTAAAGCAATAGACGAGCTGCAGATTACCCGGTGACGCGTAGTGCCCTATAAATCTGGCTCCTTTGTGGCGGGGTGTCTGTGGAAACTAGCGACGCACTACTGCCGGTCGGCTGCTGTGAGCAAAGCAATGGGATTTTTCAGAGGGGTGAGGGCCCATGCCCTGCCGTCTGATCACTTCAACTTGGCACACAGGCATCCTCTCCATCACACACACTGCCTGAGGCCTACACATCATCAAGAATTAAGGACATACAGATAGGGTTTGTGCACTGACCAAAGTGAAAACCCAGGCTCCAAAGCACACCACCACATGTGAGCGCGCATACACTTCACACACACAAGTGTCTTAATTAGGTCCCGAGATGAGGGCATTTAACTGGTATAATGCACTCTTTGCTGCAGCACACTACCACGAAATATATCAACATTAAACCTACATGCTGATCAGTGACACCCTCCTATTGCCTACCGCTTTTATTTCCCTATTTGCATGCATGCTACTCAGTAGGCCCAGCGCAAAACCACACAACACAACAGCCTTTGATCTGCTGTGTTCAGATCATCTTACAGCCGCTGCTCTTTTATAAAGGTGGAGTTGTGGGGAAAAAAGAAAAAAACACCTTGAAAAAAAAGAGGTAGGGGGAATTTGTAACATTTCCCAACAGTGTGCCACAGTCTGGTAACACTTAAAAAATAATCCCCACAAGTGACAATGAGTTGGTGCAAGGCAAAAAAATAAATAAATAAAGGCCATTGCTTATGGGCCGCGGGGTAGAATACAATGCAGGTCTGACCTGGTCCCTTTACTCTGTCTGCAATCACCGGTTTCCTTTGCCCTCTTTAACCAGTCCCCATTAACACTGTTAATTATCCAAATCCATCATTCTTGGGGTAAATGAAGACTGCCTCTTTAATTCAATTTAATAGGATCATTTTCCAACTCACGATCACTTTAGCCCCAGCTGCCCGCCCACTAGTCCCCTACTGTGTCTCCCCCCACTGTATCTTGACTCCGTTGGCTGTATCCTCTATGGTCTGGCTTCCTCCCATTGGTGGAAGGGGAGGGTGATGAGAGGCTTGATGGCAGCGATGGGCTGACACACTGTTGATCTCCCATGTCTTGTCTTGGCTCGGCTGGTGGTAAGCAGCAGTTCTGGGCTCCCAGTCTGCTGTGCACACTGCCTGCCTGCCTGCCTGCCACACACACACACACACACACACACACACACACACGCACACACGCACGCACACACACGCACACACACACGCACGGCTCACAGTACCAGCCATGCTCACCGGGGCTTAGCTAATCCTGTCACATCAGGCCACGTTGGCTGAGTTGAGGCATTTAGCAGCAACCCCCCCAAAACCACCACCTCCATGCACCTCCACACTTTCCACCACTCCGTCACTGACTCCTCTCAATCACTCACTCGCTCACTCACTTTCTCTCTCTCTTACTCCTTTGTTCATTTCACAAGGTCATGGGTGGCCGACTACAGCACGCAAGTGGTGAGATGGGACAGCTGACGAATCCCTGTGTGTTCCAGGCGTGCTAGTAGACCTTTTTTATGGCTAATGTGCAACAAATACTGTGATATGGAATAAATATAAATACATTAAAAAAAACATGATTGCACAATTACTGGTAACTTGTTAACTTGTTTTTGCAATCTTGTATTTAACTTTGTATGTGATCATATAACAAATATAATTTTTCTCTATTTTCAAAAGAAAACCTTTTAGAGGCCACTTGGTATGGCATGCATGTCACTCGCTATGGTGGCACATCACCAAAATGTGTTTATAAAATATACAGGTGTGATTTTGTCTTGTCTTGCCTGTAGTGTGTCATAGTGGTATCAGTATTAAAACACATTTTCCATGCAACATTGGCTGACTGTGGAAAATGGACACTCGTGCCCTTTAATCCAACTTTCTATCTATAAAAGTAGAGCTATGTCAAGACTGACTTAGACTGTGTTTTATATGCCTTCTAAGGGTTTCGATACACGTAACTTTCCGTGCTGAGATCGGTGAGATTTACAAATCACAGAAAAGTTATATACACAAAGAAGTAATGTATTTTTAAAATACATACTTTTCATTAAAAAAGCAATGAGCGCAAAGTACTGTGTCAAAATGCTGTCCGTTAAATTATCTTAAGAATGTGTTAAATATTAGCTTCCCTTATCCCATTATGCAGTGTGAGGGCAAATTTGCCCCCATTTCCACAGTTCACCCCCCTCTCATCCCCCGCGACTAAACACACTCAAACCCACACATACACACGCACACAGCGTTCCCTTTAAATTTTTCCCAGACTTTCATTGTTAAGTCATTTGAGACAGACTGGGAGAATTTAAAATGATTTTCACCATGATTTAATTTGGTTTATTATAGGGTGATGTCAGCACAATGGGAGACCAGACTCTAAATCCACTACATTCACCCAAAATGCCCAGATGAGATAATCATTGGTGACGTCTACGAAAACACTTATTATATTTGCCCATCGCCTGGCTGAAGCTGTTAAAACTCATCAGCGTTATTCACGTGTTTTTTTCTCTGGGAAAGAGAAGAAAAAAAATTTGCTCAACTTATAGTCAAAACTGTCACCCCTTTTAAAGAGACAGTGCAACACTGTTGTGGCTGTGGACAGAGTTTATGAATGGAAAAAGACAGGACAGAGGGGTATCGGGTGTCTATTCAATACTCATTTTGTTTGCACCCAATACTAATTAAATTAAACACACAACTTTGTAATTGGTTTTACAGAGATCAACAGTTTCAAGGAAATTGAACATGTAAAGTATCTACTGTAGTTGTATTTATACATTCTTCGTTAGTACATACTAATAACAGGCTATTTTACATGCTAGAAACTCTGAATGAGTACTGCTTGTCCCTTAACTTGTCCACACAATTTGAAAGGGCTTGGGGCTGACAAGGCAGCAGAGGAGATAAGAAATGGCTCAACGTGAGCCTTTCTCATAGCTTAATTTATTTTAAATCCAAGCCCTATTTACACACTGCACACCGGCAGGACTTGTCAGCTCCAACTAGCATTGAGATATTTAAAACCATTAATGCTGTACAGCGGCAGCCTGAACGTGTATGACACAAGCTGTTGCTGTGTGAAACAAAGCCAGATCTCTAACTTCCACAGCTACCACTTTTGAAAACATCACGGCTTCAAAAACAGTAAGCACGCAGTCAACACACTGCCATAATACAGTAAATGACAACTGTCAGACCTTTCTAAATGTGAGGAAAAAGTAAAAAACTACAAAGAGCAATAGAAGAAAAAGAGTACTTCCTTCTTCATCTAGTGAATGCATAGGCCAGATTTAGTGCATCTTTAGTGCAGGGGCAAGCCCAATAGAGGCAGGGATCAGGATATGAAACACAGGCTATCCGCCTCCCGAAAGGATATCCTCATGGATCAGTAGCGGTAGCCATGTTGACCCCCCCACGTTATTAAAGAGGCTAATCTGTTCAACATGTCAATGTTAGCACTTTTAGCTGTGATTAATAAAAGAAGACCCCAAGAGTGCTGTGTGTGCTTTTTCAGTGCCCCAGGTTGTTTTCATTTGGTTTGTATTTTTAGTGGTTTTCACTGTTTGCTAATTCAACAGTCCTCTTTTCTCCTATTAGCATAAACAGTGTAAATTATTAACTTTGTTAAAAGAATTATAATCGGCCCTGAATCCTATGCTCTGTAGTGGCTTTGTGTACTTTTCCCTTTCTGCCACTGGCAAAGAGGCACTATGGCATTGCAGATATCATTAAAGCAAACATAACTTTATACATAGGGAACAATGTGCATGAGATGCCTGAATATCTGGCTATTTATGTGATGCTTAAAAAATATGGCCCAGTGGCTTTCACAGGCTGGTAGTAATAGAACTGCTCTCTAACAGACTTGCTTTCTAAGTGCCTGGTGGTGTGTCTTAATTTGTAATCTAGTCAAACCAATTGTCCGCTAGCTAAAAAGGTCACAAAGACAATAGACTACACAGACTCCCGCAATGTTGAGAAAGCCCACGATGTCTTTTGTAGCTTTTTAACCAAAGATGTAATTAAGACACCTTCATCTTCTGGGGTGAGAAGGGCATCAACACGAGTCTGCTGGAAACACAAGAGGAACTTCACATTACTAGAAAGAGAAGTGAGACGCACACTAGAACAGCGCGTTTGGTTACAGGTAAAAAGCAGCAAAATGTCACCCCTAAGGACATTTTCTAAGTTTACCTGCTCGTGCAGTCAACGTGTGATTTCATACATACATACACAAGCTTGTTGGGAAAAACTGAGTGATGCAAAGCAACACAGGAGAGGCAGAGGGGGGGACTTAAAGGACGTGATTTATCTGGGCTTGATTGCGTGTTAATCGAGGTTACGTGTATTAAGTGGAATCTAATTGGAACAGACACTGGCAGTCTGACAGATCGACATGATGCAGATGGATTGAGAGGGGGGAGAAAGGGGGAGTGAAGCAGACAGGGAAAGGAAGAGGGAATTGGAGAGAGAAGGGTAGAGCAGTCGAGGAGAGGCAGAACAGAGGCAAATGAAACAAACCATTTTGCAACTATACCAAACCTATCGAAAAGAGTTTTGTGACACCAGACATTAAAAAACCACAAGAGCCCTTTAAGCAGTTGAATCACAAGAAAGAAGACTCTGCTGTTAGGCTCGTTTCACGTGCGTCTCATGATTGGCGGGTGATGAGACATGTAACCCTTCTAGAGGAGGACACACACGGGCGATATTGTGAGTGACAGGGCACAGCACTGGAGTTTGCCCTCCCCCTCCAGTTGCTACAAACATTCATTTGTGCTTTATTGGAAATGAAGGGAAAAAATACACCCGTCACAAAAACAAAAAAAACATGGAGGTAAAGAGGCCAAGTGACAGCTGCTGGAAAATTTTCACCTCGATGAGGGGACGAACAAGTGTTCCACCAATCCTCCTAACTCTCTGCTCCTTCTGACAGGCAACAACTGTTTCGAAGGCCCTCTCCTCTCCCCAAATCTGAGGTATTTTGCTAGTGGACTAAATGACCCTTTCAAATGTTACCAGAGTAATAGGCCGTAAAAGATGACCACCTGTTAAGGCCAGCAACTGCTGCTAACTCATAACTAATATACCACAGACTATGTGGACATAGAAGGAAACATAGTTTGTGGAAAAGGTTTAGACAACAGAAATAAAGATGTGAAGGTAAAGATATGGCATTGCATTAACATAATGTCTGTTGTAGCATTGCTCTGAATTGGTAACGGGGGATACAAAGTGTGAGTGACATGAACAGCCTCAAAGCAGTGAATAGCCCAGGAGCAAAAATGACTGTCACAGTGCCATTATCTAAATCTAGGTTAAAAATAAAGTAGTTCCTAACAAAAGGGTCACTTCTACTGATAGCTGGGGTGGCAGATCAAGGGTGGCAATAACAAATTAATGTTCCAGGGTACCAGAAAATGAAAGACAACGAAGTACAAATATAAATACATAAACAGAGGAACTATGGGCATAATTTAGGGGTAGTTTGCAGAATACTAAAGCACTCGAAACTTCACTCATCAACACAAAATGCCCAAATTGTTCCCGACATGATCCCGTCATGGCACAGAGACAGAGGAGTTGCTTCGGTCATCCGTTGATTTGATCCATTATGACTGTTACACTAATTGCATTAATAAGGGCAAAATTGCTATTTTGAAACACAGAATTTTCATCCTCTTAATTTGGCTAACCTTATCACCTTCCTTTTCTTCCTACATTAAAGTCCACTGTGTGCATGTGCTTGTGTGTGGGTGTATTTGAGTGTGTCTGTGCATAAGGTCATCTCTGTTTTCCAGGCTCGGTGTACAATGTTGTTGAATTGCAACATTTTGCACGGTTTAAAAACAACAACATGAGCTTTGAAATTTGACTCCCTGCTATGCTCAATAGATTGATTGCAATGTTGTTCACCAGCTGGTCCTGATGAAATACCCTAACCACGCTTAATACTGTCTTGACAAATTTTGCTTAAAACCTTTGCAAACTAATATATACAGTACAACATTGTTATACTGATAACATTTGATAACAATATCAAGAGAAGTTGTTTCAAATACAAGTGTATCAAAATATGTGTCCTTGTCCAGGATGTTTAATTTACTCTTAACTTCTTGTATCGGCACAGTGTCTGTTTCCTGTATATTTGTGCTAAATGTGAGTATATGTGTGTATGCTCAGCCCTCATCAGCCTAACATTGAGAGGAATGACATTCTGTGATCAAGGACATGAATTGCTCATTGATTTTTAGGGGCCAGCTTAACTATCCATTCCAATTGATTTTTAGCTTTGCTGGGTGTACGAGTTATGGCAGTTTTAATGTATCATCTGTATGTGTACTCATCACCTACTGCAAGACTTACAATAATCTGTAGAAAATGCATATACAACACCACGTGCAAATGTGGAAGAGGGACTCTTTTCTATTATGTATTCCAAGAAGTGGAACCAATAAAACCTCTTTTTTCATTCCTTTGTCATTATCTGCTTCTGAACTTGATAAATGATGTTTGGGAATAACCTGCATTGTGTTTTATCTTGATTCATTGATGAAAAATTAAACCCAAGTTCGTGAATGAACTGTAATCCCCCTTAATGCTAAGCAGTGTTGTTTAGAGCATGCATTTCAGCTTGCAGTATCACGTAGCCACGCTAACCAGAAAAGAGTATAGAAATGTCAACAGGGCTCAGGCTTCCATGCAGCACAAACAGACATACCACGGCTTTGCCACAAACCATCACCAAAGAAAATAAAGCATAAGTTTGAGACTCGTTCAAGACTTCTGTTTTATAAAACAGTAACCTTTTTACGTTCAGGAAATATTGCCATCATAACTCATATTACCCATCAATTAACAATTCATATACA
>JABXJD010002565.1:0-49692 GCA_013375575.1 Percina caprodes | reverse complement strand
AATTCACTTTTAAATTCTTACCTTTCATCAACAGCTCGTCCATCTTTAAAGTCAATAAGACGGCCTATAGACCGGTCACTCTTCATGGACACACAGCTGGGTCCAGGTCCAGGTTTCTGCTGCTGCATCCTGATACAAACAAAGACCGTGGATGAGTTCCTGTTCACCAAAATGTAATCTGATGAAAGATGGCGTCTCATCTCAGTAGATAATCAGTGGTTGGCTCTTTGTTGCGTATTCCAGTAAGAAGTTCTTATTAACTAGATATTGAGAGTGAATCCTGATGGAGGAGTGATGTGAGTGCTGAGCTCTAACATGGAGAAGAGTCCATCATCATCTCACCTCTGAGCTTTGGTCTGGCTGTCATGGTCCCCCCACAGAGTGGTTTTAGAGGAGGGCTCCCTCCTCTCTGTCCTCACACTGACTCATAGCAGAGTCCACACCTGCTGGGAGACATCACCTCTGTTACTGTCGGCCTATAAAAGGATAAAACTCCAATGTGCCATATACGACCATGTTGTGCTGTTTTATTACATTATAAACCAGATTATCTTTCTATAATATAACTATATGAATACAAACTAAGTCAGTTAACATTATTATGTTAACATGATAAGGTGTAGTTATTGGTGTATTATTGTAGATGGTAATATATTCTTGTAATGTGTTTATTTTGGACTCTTTTCTGCATTTCTTTACTTCCTTTTTAAGTATTTGTGCTACAGCAATGGACGACCTTTGTTCTCCGCGGATCAATAAAGTTTTATGTAATCTCATAAAAGAAAGATTTTATTGCACAATGTTGAACTCATTCGACCTCTTCAACTTCTAAAAACTCCTTCAATTAACTTCTTTGATTCTTAAGATTATTTTTGGGCATTTTAGTTCAACAGAGATGGGAACAAGTAGATTTTTCAGATATTTTTACTTTACTATTTATTTTTTGGCGACTTTTCTCTACTTTACATTTTAAAATTGGCTCGTTACTTTAGTTTTGTCCTTAAGGTGGTCTATCAGGCGTGATTGTGAGTTCATGTTGGAGAACAGCGCCTCACACGCCACACGGAGAAAAAAGAGAGAAAGAGAGACTAGCTGTCTGGAGGACAATCAGCTGAGATTGTGTGTGTGCGTCTTTGAGAAAGTCGTATAACTTACAGTATGTTGTCAGGTCATTTTATTGGTCTATAGTTCTGGCAAATTTAAAGTTAGCTAGCTCGTGATGTTGTTGTTTGTGTTCTTCACCTGTTACCTAGGTTACACCTGGCTGTTGATTCATAATGGCGATTGTTGAACGTCCTCGCTCAGGATTGTATTTTAGGTGCATTATTTACATGCTACAGTTACACTGCATTAATATAATGTACTTAATAGTGGGTTCATTGTTATTATTTACTAGCATATATATGATTCCTATGTGTTGTGTATGGCAGCCTTTACAATGTTAATGCCGACCGCTAACATCTTCACAGCAGAACGTATACTAACGCAGTACTTTGATAGCGTGTATTGGTACTTTTACTGAAGTACAGATTAAACATTGGAGACTAACCCTAACCCTCACCAGCTACAGGACACACCTACACCTACACACACACACACACACACACACACACACACACACACACACACACACACACAGATCCAAAGTGCAACATAACAATTAGTTTTATGTTTATGTGTTAGCTTTATATCTAAAATACTAACCCTAATTAAGCTTTATGTCCTCTAAGTACCCCCACCCCCCCACTGCTCTGGTCTCCTCTCTCCTGAGACCCCCTCTATGTGGACCCTCTGCAGCGCATTAGAAATAACCCCGCTTCTTTTCTTTTCCTTGTTTTGTCCTTTGTTTTCTATTTTATATGACTTTTTTGTTCTATACCATGCTTCTTAGATTTTATTATTTTTTCTTTTCTATTACTTTCTACTTGCAGAGGAGGTCCTTCCTAATATGTGAATATATTTTTATGTTTCTTTTTAAATAAAATTATTTAAAGTTACCTTGGTGGTCCTTTATAACTTTTATTCTCTTGTATCTATATTTTAATAATTTAATAACTTCTTTATTTATTGTTAATATTTACCATTGAACCATGAATTACTTGCCTCCAGATGTTAACATGATAATAAACATGCCTTTGGTGTTATGCATGTTACTAACAGTGTGGTTTTATTCTATGATGTATTTGAAATGATTTATTATTGTTATTTATTATTGTGGCACGTTTAACTTTTAAACAAAGTACTTCCACTAATCTGCAATGGTACTTTTTAACTTTGGAGGTAAGTAATTCAGACAGTATTTTAGACCTTTTAAATGTAATTTTGAATTCATTTGTTGTTAAATAATGATTTTAATACATATTTAAAAAGAAGAATTTGTATTTGTATATGAATTTTATTTATATAACTCTCTCTCTCTATATACACACACACACACACACACACACACACACACACACACACACACACACACACACACACACACACACACACACACACACACACACACACACACACACACACACACACACACACACACACAGTATATAAGTTTTATGCTCCCGTTGTTTCTCCAGTGGTTCTTTTACCTGATTTTAATATTTGACCTTCTTTTAAACAGCTTTCATATAATGGATTCAGTTATTTTAAGGACGTATTTTAAGTGTTTTATTCACACCAGACGTCCCCTTGTGCCCATCAGGGCGTTGCGTTTTAACCCAAACCTAACACCCCTAACCTAACCCCCTAACCTAACCCTAACTCTAACCCCCTAACCCTAACCCCTAACCTAACCCCCTAACCCTAACTCTGTCAAACTTAACTCTTCAACCCATTTTCCAGTTTGATGAAACTAACAGATCAGAAATCAGCTGAAAAGTTTTACTTACCAACAGTTTAACCTGGAGAAACATCTGAGTCACAACACAGGACGGAGTCAGTACCAGAAAGACTTTGACCTTTAATGTCCCTTATCAAGACACCTGATCACCAGCTACAGGACACACCTACACACACACACACACACACACACCTACACACACACCTACACACACACACACACACACAGATCCAAAGTGCAACATTATAATTAGTGAGAGGAAGGTTGAACATTAACACTCTTCATCACAGGCAGGTAAGTTGAACACATAAAGACGGTTGACAGAAACGTAGTATTCCTCCTCAGCCCTTTAAGACAGAGACCAACCCTGGCAGCAAGACCTCAGGGTCCACCTGCCCTGCAGCTCAGCACCAGATCAGACTCGGACTCACTCCTCTTATTGTTAACAGCCCGACCTTAAAGAGTTCTTCAGGTTCTGCAGAGCGACAAACTACGTTTCTGGAAAAAGACACAAAGAAAAACTACTAAAATATTGTATTCAAGTAAAAGTACTGTTACTTTGTCTAGGGGGCTAAGATGCAAAGAATCTGAATAAATGGCCCCATCTTCCCATCCCCAAGCAGCCCAGAAACTTAGGTTTGGTTCCAATGTATTTATGGACACAAACACAAATATATGACGTGACTGGTGATCAAACAGAGGTATAACGTAACTAAAACTATCAGGCGGCCTACACCAAAACAACAAACAAAACAACCCTCTGTAGAAGTAAAGTTAACCTAACGAACCATAAAATGCAGTAAAGAATAACACCTTACCTTCCTAACTAAGAAAAACAGGAGAAAACTAAACACATCTAGAGTCCACCCCATACAATTGGAAACTGATATATTTCATCTAACAACTGAACAAAAGTCAATGCTGCTTAGGTTGGGAGGCGAGGAGAGCAGGGGAGGCGAGGAGAGCGAGGAGAAGCAGAGAGCGAGGAGAGCGAGGAGAGCGAGGAGAGCGAGGAGAACGAGGCTTCACCCTCTCTTCTGGCGTGTCGCCATGTTGCCTCTTTAAATGGCCGGTGGTTCTACAGCTGCAGCCAATCCCAGATCAGACTAGCTGCCTCATAATCATCCTCAGCAATGGCACAGCGCTATTTGCATAAGGAGAAAAACACACAGCAAGACAAACAAATACGACCACAGTCGTAAAAGTACCAATACTTTGATGAAATATTATTTAAGTACAAGTAAATACCTATATGAAAAATTACAGTAGTAGTTCATTTAAAATGTACTTTCATTAAAGGTTTCTTATTACATTAAAAGAAGCTGTAAAATGGGGGATCTCTCCCCATGTAGTAGAAAATAGGACAAGGGGTCATAGAAAGAAAAATCCATTCTAAAGCTTACATTTAATAATGTGGTACAATTATCATTATAACAGATCTGCGTGACCTTTAAGACTCTTGAAAGGTTTAATGTGCAATTTTAGTTCAGACCACCATCCCATAAGCGTCTTCAAACAGGCGTCTGAAAGTGAAAGTACCAAACATGGTTAGTTCTGAGGGCCACAGCCCAGACTAGCAGCTAGCTTCTACAGCTAATGTCCACAGCCCAGACTAGCAGCTAGCTACAGCTAATGTCCACAGCCCAGACTAGCAGCTAGCTTCTACAGCTAATGTCCACAGCCCAGACTAGCAGCTAGCTTCTACAGCTAATGTCCACAGCCCAGACTAGCAGCTTCAGCTTCTACAGCTAATGTCCACAGCAGACTAGCAGCTAGCTTCACACCTAATGTCCACAGCCCAGACTAGCAGCTAGCTTCTACACACACAGCCTAAGTAGGCCGTATGTGTATGTGAATTAATTGCCAGTCTCTAGCCAGTTGTCCTAGGGAAAGGAGGGGGCAATTCATTTCCCCAAGGGGCCACATGAGTATCAGGGGCTGTTGTGGAGGAAGTATCGAGGTAGTAAGTATTAAAAGCTAAATGTACAAGCGTATACGTCGATGTATATGTCACCAGGAGGCCACTTGGAGAGATACCTGCTGCAGTACAAGTTGCTGATCTTCAGCTCATTAGATGGTCAGTTAGCACCATCTAGTGGACAGATAGTAGACCTCCATCATCTGATGGGGGACTGGCTCTGGGAACAGGTTGGACTGGTTCTGACGTCTCTCTGACTCTGAAGTTATGAAGATGTCACGGCGTCATCGGATCAAATGTACATCGACACCCAGAAATTCATACGTTGTAGAATTATTCTATTAATGTGAAGGTAACACAGTTGTAGAAGACATCCCTTTATCGTATATCCGGTGAAATTCACATTGTTCACTCAGTTTGGTACATTTAATACACACTGGACAGTGAGGTATTGGCAGAGTGGAAAATAAGGAAATACATTACTTACGTTACTGTATTGAGCAGTTTTGTTGTGTATTTTCAAGTAGTTTTAAAATGTACTTGATTTAAGGTGAAGGATTGTATTTTGCTACATTACAAATCATATCGTTACTGAGTAAAAACAAGTTTGACTAATGAAAACTGAAAGGAAGAAAATAAAATAAATAAATAAATCACACCGTCTATAACCACTACACCAGACCTGGGCTTCCTTTTTTGTGCCAACGTATGCAGCTTCTTCTTCTCTGGTTGCAAGGCGCCATATAAAGAAGTAGAGAAGTGTAACGTGACCAGGAGCGGTCGGACCATGGATGTATTAAGAGGACGGTCTGACCCTGTGGCGCGAGCTGAGCTGAATGGGAGACATTAACATGGACGGGAATCAGCTGTTATCCCTCAAAAACATCAGCTCATGGGAAAGAAAGAGAGGTAGTACAGAGCGCCGAGTTTTAACCAAACATGGACGCACAACATCGCCACAACACTCGCCATTTTCTGAAGGGGAGTTTCTAGTTACTGTTCAGGTTTTCCCTTCTGGTCCAATGAAAACACGTATCTCCAGATGTGTGTTGATGTTGAATGTTTGTGATAAACTGAAGTATGATGTCATAAAGTGTCATAAAAGAGCTAAATCTGTAAAATAAGAAGAAACTAAATGTCAAAGTTCAACTCAGTTCAGTTTATTTAAGAAGAAAGATCAAATTAATAAAACTAATGATTATACATGGGTTAAAAATCACAGAATTAGCCAAAAGATCATAAACTTCCCTGAATCCAATCAGCTGTTCTCATGGCACAGGAACATTTCACCAGTAGAAGAAAAATGGATTAATACAATTTCAGCACATTTTGGGCCTTCAGCAGTGCCTCTGTGAAAAAGTTGAAGTTAAAGAGAGGATGGCTTCTACAAATGGATGTGATCTAAACACACCTCAAAATCCACGGTGGATTACATCAAGAGGGTAAACTGAAGGTTTACCATAGCACAATCTCCTGACCTCCACATAATGTGGGCTGAATCCCATTTCTTTATCTTACCCCTACCCCTTGGCCTTACCCCTACCCTTAGCCCTAGAAACCAAGGGCCAAGGGAGTGAAGGCTGAAAACATACCCCTATGAAATGGGACACCCTTGTGACATCACCATACAGTATTGATCCTGACTTCCAGTGGCGTCTATTCAATGGCAGGTTTTGACAACAGTGTCATATGCATTTATGTATTTTGTAGTTATGTTTCACTTTGGTGGTGCAGAGGCAGATGTTATCTGTGTATACTCAGGTCTGTTTGCAATACATATGTGCACACACACACACACACACACACACACACACACACACACACACACACACACACACACACATACACACACACACACACACACACACACACACACACACACACACACACACACACACACACACACACACACACGGTGTGTGTATATCTCATTTCAGTTATCGCGTTTTGACTGTCATAGATGTTCAAAAACATTTTGTTGTTGTTGTTTTGTTTATCTTTATTACTTAATAAATTAAACATAACAGGCAAAACATACATTAAATACTATATTGGAACCATTATCAACTATTAGAACCATAACACGTATCACACAAAAAAGGCTTCAAATGTGTAAAAACTAAAAAGACAAGACCTACAAACAAACAAATTAACTACAGCTGTTCTGATATCAGACCAGTCTGAAGCCTGTTGGCCAGTAACCCCCTCACAAATCATCAGTGTCCCTATCATAACCAACAACAATATACAAGTGCATGGACAGTAATTAATTACAAATGATTACAATAATACAGTACCAATGCAATAATGAACGGGTACAGCATGAACACATGATTTAGCTAAAACTTCTGCTTGTTTTCAGCCCCAAGGGACCAGCTGCTAGGTCCTCCTGGTCCTGTGTGACCACAGGACGGTATATGTAAAGCTGCGTGGCGATGTATCATAGACAGTTAGGATTATTATATACAGTCTATCGATGTATACAGTCCATTCAAGGCAGAGAAATGCGGGACTGTTGTGCAAATCAACGTTAAGCGATTAGCGTTAGCGATTAGCATTAAGCGCCAGCTAGCGATTTTCAAAAGTTTCAGTTAAGAACGTTGTTGCAGTACATATCTACAGGACTACATAGACCACAAAACAAGACTGTCAGTAACTACCAAATCAATTATTTAAGCGAAAATGCCACATTTTATGTGTCTCTCTTGTAGATACGGCAGCCATTGTTGCTTCAAGTGTTTTCAAGTGAGCTCTAGGATCTAAACTTGGTTTCAAGGGTGTACACCCCTTGATCTCAACCAGCACTCGGTCACTTAAGGAATGGGACACCACTAGGTCCCGCGTGAACGCGCAAAAACGAGGGGTAGGGCCAAGGGGAAGGGGTAAGGGGAAGAAATGGGATTCAGCCTAGATCTATGGATAGACCTTAAAGGAGCAGAAATCTCAAAGAACTGGAAGACTTCTGGAAGTCAAACAAGAATTAAAGACTCTTGGCTGCTACAAGAAGCGTTTCAAGCTGGAAATACAAGGTATTAAGTCTGCAGGGGGCCCAAACTTTTGCCGACATAATTTTTTTGTTTTCTGTTATTTTGAAAGTGTAAATGATGAAATAAAATCTAACTTTTGTGACATATTATACGAATGTCCTCTGTCATTTGATGCCTTCTGCGCTGGTGAGATTTAAGGTTACTAATGTGAAAACATTTCCCATTCACCGAGTACGGCTTCTCTCGGTGTGAACACGTTGGTGAGCTTTAAGGCTATCAATCCGAGAAAATGCTCTACCACATATATCACAGCTGTCGGCTTCTCTCCAGTGTGAACACGCTGGTGAGATTTAAGGTTACTGCTCTGAAAACGTTTCCCCACATTGTTCACAGCTGTACGGCTTCTCTCCGGTGTGAACGCGTTGGTGAATTTAAGGCTATCAATCCAGAAAATGCTCTACCACATATATCACAGCTGTCGGCTTCTCTCCAGTGTGAACACGTCGGTGAGATTTAAGGCTATAAATCCGAGAAAATGCTCTAGCACATAGATCACAGCTGTACGGCTTCTCTCTGGTGTGAACGAGCTGATGTTTCATTAGGTTACTCTTCAGTGTGAAAGCTGCCCCACACTGATCACAGCTGTGTAGATTCTCTCCAGTGTGAACTCTCTGATGAATCTTTAAATTTCCAGATGTTGTGAAAAATTTGTCACAGTGTTGACAGTGGTGACATTTTGGTCCTACTCCTCTTCTCCGTTTCTATAGTAACAGACAGAGAGAGTTAGTGAACAACCATCTTAAACCCTGGACTTGCTCTCACTCTTCATCCAATAATTCATGACAAAATGAAGGTAAATATGTGCCGGTTGCAGACATGTTATTATGGAAGCAAATGTAGTGCTCATAACTTTTATAAGTTCAGAAATATTCTACATTTTTTAGGGAGTTTCCCAATTTAACTGATTGGCAATTTAAAAACTAAATCCTTTCCTCTTCAGTTAGAAATGTTACTGGTGTGTGTGGGTGTGTGTGGGGGTGTGTGGGGGGAGGCGGTGCGTGGTGGCTAGGTTTAGTAATAATGGGTCCAGTTATAAACTAGTCGAACCAAGGTGAAAACAACGGCTCCACAACATTA
The DNA here is from genome assembly GCA_013375575.1 of Percina caprodes. Taxonomy (NCBI): domain Eukaryota; kingdom Metazoa; phylum Chordata; class Actinopteri; order Perciformes; family Percidae; genus Percina; species Percina caprodes. The sequence goes on along the minus strand of JABXJD010002565.1, from coordinate 40,811 downwards.
TCACATCATTTAGAAAAAAACACTATTTAGACTAAAAGATGACATAAATACAGATGAAAATATTGTGACACTATGCAGCATCTGACAATTTCAGGAGTAGTTATTACTGCTGCAAGATATCAGGAAAATATGAGATATGCCTTAACGTTGAATATGGAGATAATTATATAACTTGTGATAAACAGATATTAAAATGCAGCCTCCTCAGTTCTGCTGCTTTCAGTCGTTTTCTAAAACATCTGTTGCACTCGTTAAGTTTCATCTGAGCAGATTTCTGTCATTCAAACTCGGAGATGTAGTTAAAACCAATTTGTATTAATTAGTTAGGGATGGCCCAGAAGAGTCCTGAACCATCCCTTAGTTACGCTGCTATAGGCCTAGACTGCTGGGGACTTCCCATGATGCACCGAGCACCTCCCTCCTCTTCTCTCCATCTGTATGCAACCTCATCCCATTAATACATGTTACTAACTCGACTTCTTCCCTTTCCCTGAGTCTTGTCTCTCTCGCCCCTCTCCTCTCCTCCTGTCACTTCCTGCAGGTGGTTCTGGTTCTGTGGAGTCTGGATCTGTGGTTGGAGTCACCTGCTGCCTCCGTGTTCCTGCTCGACACCCTCTGCTACAGTTCTCTCTCTCACCCCCAACCGGTTGAGGCAGATGCCCCCCCACCCTGAACCATGGTTCTGCTCCAGGTTTCTGTCTCTTAAAGGCAGTTTTTCCTTGCCTCTGTCTCCTAGTGCATGCTCTTGGTGAATTGTTGGGTTTATGTATATAACATCCCAGAGTCCTGGTCTAGACCTGCTCTTTATGGAGACCTGGAGATAAATAACATCCCAGAGTCCTGGTCTAGACCTGCTCTTTATGGAAAGACCTGGGAGATAAATAACATCCCAGAGTCCTGGTCTAGACCTGCTCTTTATGGAAAGACCTGGGAGATAAATAACATCCCAGAGTCCTGGTCTAGACCTGATTTGGAGCTATATAAATAAAGTTGAATTGAATAAACATCTGACTTACTATGAACATTATTTACCAAAACTAAATGTTATCGCCGCCAGCAGAGAACAAGGAACAACACTAAGAATTATATTCATTATGGATAGCAGCTAGTTCTAGCCTCTTTATGTTCTGTAACGTTAGCATTAGATGTACATTTCTTAGCTTGAACTTGGTATCTGCGTTTCAAAGCCGTCTCCCTTGGTGAAGCGTTTGGTGGAGCTGTTTGTTTCATCGTCCAGCGTTTTGACGATAAACTCCATCAACACAACAGCATGATGAGTTCAACTGGACGGCCAATAACCTCTCAGTCACTGGTGTACTACTGAAGACTTGTTAAATTGTAACGTGAGCGGCAGCCAACGGGCGTCGGCCTTATTTCTGATAGCGTGGCAGAAGAACTGTTACCATGACGATACCACAATAAAACCAACAGAGGAAACACTGAACATATTGCTCAGTAACACAAACTGAGAATAAGCCTCATCTATTCCAACACACAGATCCATAACGGAACAGTGTAATACACCTTTAACACAGGCTGGTCTGTTTACTGGTGATTACACGTTGCTAGAAACAACCTCAACATCAACAACCTCAACATCAACAACCTCAACATCAACAACCTCAACACATCTTATTAAACAATCTGCAAATCTATCAGCTACGCAATAAAACACATCAACAGTAATATTATCAAGACAATCTGTGTGTGTGTGTGTGTGTGTGTGTGTGTGTGTGTGTGTGTCTCTCTCTCTCTCTGTAGCGTCTGTGTGATTCATTAATATTGAGATTAGATTCCTGGTCTCTTCAGTCTGGAGGAACCTCTTTCCCACCTTCCACTCCTCTCCTTCTTCCTCTTCCTCTCCTCCTCCTCCTCCTCCTCCTCCTCCTCCTCCTCCTCCTCCTCCTCCTCCTCCTCCTCCTCCTCCTGGTGTTCCTGCAGGTACTCGGTGATCAGGTCCAGGTCCAGGTGGTCTTGCGGCTCCCATGTGTTCTCCTCACTGGAAAGGTGAGTGCAGACAGAAGAACATCTCCTCACACTTTGTTTTTTAGGAAATCCATTCTCACTCTAGCTGCTAATCTGGATTATTCCTTTTATCTGTTGCCATGTTGGGTCTGCACCTTAGAGTCAAAATACCAAACCTTCAACTTTGAGAATGCTGAAAATTATGCTGTTGAAGGTGTGTGTGTGTGTGTGTGTGTGTGTGTGTGTGTGTGTGTGTGTGTGTGAATATGGACCAAAATCACCAATTATTAATATTCTAGACTCCTACTTACTCTGAGAACTCCTTCCATTTCAGCAGAAACTCTACTCTTCCCTTCACCACTCTGCGGTCCAAAACCTTCTCCACCACATACTCCTCCTCCTCCTCCTCTTCCTCCTTCACTGCTGCAGGCTCCTCCTCTTCCTCCTTCACTGCTGCAGGCTCCTCCTCGTCTTCCTCCTCCTTCACTGCTGCAGGCTCCTCCTCTTCCTCCTTCACTGCTGCAGGCTGCTCCTCCTCCTCTTCCTCCTTCACTGTTGCAGGCTCCTCCTCCTCTTCCACTGCTGCAGGCTCCTCCTCTTCCTCCTTCACTGCTGCAGGCTCCTCCTCCTCTTCCTCCTCTTCCTCCTTCACTGCTGCAGGCTCCTCCTCTTCCTCCTTCACTGCTGCAGGCTCCTCCTCTTCCTCCTTCACTGCTGCAGGCTCCTCCTCGTCTTCCTCCTCCTTCACTGCTGCAGGCTCCTCCTCTTCCTCCTCTTCCTCCTTCACTGCTGCAGGCTCCTCCTCCTCTTCCTCCTTCACTGTTGCAGGCTCCTCCTCCTCTTCCACTGCTGCAGGCTCCTCCTCTTCCTCCTTCACTGCTGCAGGCTCCTCCTCCTCTTCCTCCTTCACTGCTGCAGGCTGCTCCTCCTCCTCTTCCTCCTTCACTGCTGCAGGCTCCTCCTCCTCCTCCTCTTCCTCCTTCACTGCAGAGCTGCTCCTCCTCTTCCTCCTTCACTGCTGCAGGCTGCTCCTCCTCTTCCTCTCCTTCACTGCTGCAGGCACCTCCTCCTCTTCCTCCTTCACTGCTGCAGGCTGCTCCTCCTCTTCCTCCTTCACTGCTGCAGGCTCCTCCTCCTCTTCCTCCTTCACTGCTGCAGGCTCCTCCTCCTCTTCCTCCTTCACTGCTGCAGGCTCCTCCTCCTCCTCCTCTTCCTCCTTCACTGCTGCAGGCTCCTCCTCCTCTTCCTCCTTCACTGCTGCAGGCTCCTCCTCCTCTTCCTCCTTCTGTCCTGCTCCGGTCGCCAGCTTGACGTCTGTTGAGCTGCCTTTGGTTACATACACACAACCCTATGTTAATTGTGGGAAATTATACTCAGGTATTGTGATCATATTTAGATACTGTGAATAAACTTGTAAGTAAATGGAAGGAAGCCCAGGTCAGATACTGAGTGAGAAGGAGCATGGTGAAACTTGTCCTTTGGTGTGTAAATAAGGACAACACTCCTGTGTCGGGTGTGGAGCAATAAACCACATCTGGCAGGAAACCAACAGGAGATCAAGGCCAGGAGATTACACTGATTACATTAACAGTTGAATATGACATCCCCCTACAGAAGGTATTCAACACACACACACACACACACACACACACACACACACACACACACACACACACACACACACACACACACACACACACACACACACACACACACACACACACACACACACACACACACACACACACACATGTTAGCTGAGGAGATAACATGCACCCACCAGCCAATAGAATTACTGTTGCTGACGTTATACTCTGCCCAGTGACGCATTGACCAATAGGGCTCCCTTAAGGAGAACCCTTTAAAACACTGCGCATCCATGTCTAGCGCCTATTTGGGGACCTCTGAACTAGTCATGTGTCCATTAGGACCGTGCACGTATAACTGCCCGGAATGCATTGTTCTGTTTTATTAATAAATCATTTTAATACATAATCAAAGCTAGAGTGATTCCTTAGCTAATTGAGTCCCTACGTTTGGACCCTCCAAGTGGGATTGCAACATAATGTTAACTAACATGTTAGTTAGCAGTAATTAGCCTGTGTCTATGTTAATGTTAACTAGCATGTTAGTTAGCAGGAATTAGCCTGTGTCTATGTTAATGTTAACTAGCATGTTAGTTAGCAGTAATTAGCCTGTGTCTGTGTTAATGTTAACTAGCATGTTAGTTAGCAGTAATTAGCCTGTACCTATGTTAATGTTAACTAGCATGTTAGTTAGCAGTAATTAGCCTGTGTCTATGTTAATGTTAACTAGCATGTTAGTTAGCAGTAATTAGCCTGTCTATGTTAATGTTAACTAGCATGTTAGTTAGCAGTAATTAGCCTGTACCTATGTTAATGTTAACTAGCATGTTAGTTAGCAGTAATTAGCCTGTACCTATGTTAATGTTAACTAGCATGTTAGTTAGCAGTAATTAGCCTGTACCTATGTTAATGTTAACTAGCATGTTAGTTAGCAGTAATTAGCCTGTACCTATGTTAATGTTAACTAGCATGTTAGTTAGCAGTAATTAGCCTGTACCTATGTTAATGTTAACTAGCATGTTAGTTAGCAGTAATTAGCCTGTACCTATGTTATCTCTAACATATACCTACCTCTCCGTCTCTGCTGATGGGGAATGATTGAGATTTCTCTTGCACAGCTACCAGAAGACTTACAGCTTTCAGACAGGTTGCTACGTCACATCTACGTCATCAAGCTCAGTTGGAGGCTGCGCAGTAACGCTCAGCATCACGGGAAAGAGCTTCTAATGGACTCCACTGGTCTCCATGGACAACGGGACCTGTTGGTCCGTTCCTTTACCTGTCTATGGTCCCACCCCGATACACACCTGTTAGCTAGCCGCGAGCTCTATTGTTTACGAAACCCGTTTCGCGGTTCCAAATGCGGCTCTTTAGCTCGCCTTTCCACATCATAACCTCCATAACTAACCCAGCACAGCTTCAGTCCACCAGACACACGGCAGAAGGAAACCGGCTTTTGGCATTTTTACCGAGGACCGACCTGGAAAGCAGAATTACGGCATCAGTGAGAGAGAAAACAAACCGCCATCCTCGTCTTAAAGAGGAGGAAAGTGTCCGTCACCTGGGCACCGTGGTGTACCGATACCCGCACATTGGTTCCGCTTTCTTTGTTCCCCCGCTACGTTAATATTGCTTACCAATAAAATATGAAATTCGTACTAAACACTACGCTGGTTATTATGTTATCCTTAAGGGTGTATCACACATTCAAGCTGAAATAAATGTGGAGATATGCTGCTCTATACACGCTAAAAGTAGTGATTATTTACATGGAGTCTGGTTGAGATATGCTGCTCTATACACGCTAAAAGTAGTGATTATTTACATGGAGTCTGGTGGAGATATGCTGCTCTATACACACTAAAAATAGTGATTATTTACATGGAGTCTGGTGGAGATATGCTGCTCTATACACACTAAAAGTAGTGATTATTTACATGGAGTCTGGTGGAGATATGCTGCTCTATACACACTAAAAGTAGTGATTATTTACATGGAGTCTGGTGGAGATATGCTGCTCTATACACGCTAAAAGTAGTGATTATTTACATGGAGTCTGGTGGAGATATGCTGCTCTATACACACTAAAAGTAGTGATTATTTACATGGAGTCTGGTGGAGATATGCTGCCCTATACACGCTAAAAGTAGTGATTATTTACATGGAGTCTGGTGGAGATATGCTGCTCTATACACGCTAAAAGTAGTGATTATTTACATGGAGTCTGGTGGAGATATGCTGCTCTATACACGCTAAAAGTAGTGATTATTTACATGGAGTCTGGTGGAGATATGCTGCTCTATACACACTAAAAGTAGTGATTATTTACATGGAGTCTGGTGGAGATATGCTGCTCTATACACACTAAAAGTAGTGATTATTTACATGGAGTCTGGTGGAGATATGCTGCTCTATACACACTAAAAGTAGTGATTATTTACATGGAGTCTGGTGGAGATATGCTGCTCTATACACGCTAAAAGTAGTGATTATTTACATGGAGTCTGGTGGAGATATGCTGCTCTATACACGCTAAAAGTAGTGATTATTTACATGGAGTCTGGTGGGTTTGGTGATGGTGATTTCTGTTTCATGTTAAACTAAAAGGATCTTACTCTTTAACTAAAGGTCTATCTCTGTAGGGATCCATCCCATAATGTTGTCAGACTCAATGTCAATTTTCTGCATCCTGGTTTATTTTTCTGCAACAATTTGTGTCTTTTCTGCATTAATTTATGGTGCAAATGTCTCCATGTATGTAAAGGAAATATAATAGGTATTTGGAGTAGTCTGCACTGAGTTACATAGTTTTTATTATGGGGGGTATCAATCTCAGTAAAGAGAGACAACTGATGAATGAAATCATGATATGATCAAATGAACAAATGATGAAACGTATAGATTTTATTAAAAGCATTTAGAAACATTAGACTATATGATGATTGTTTATAGAAACATTTGTTTTCCACATTTTAAATATATTACAATATGATTTAAAATATAAAGGACATAATAGTGACCAATAACAGTTGATTATTTTTGAGATGTGACATATCATGAAGTGTTTTAGTCAAACAGTTCAAATGTTGATAACCAGAGATGAAATCAGATGAATGTTTTTGTGTTTGAGTCTCAGATCTGCTTCACAGTGCAGAGTGTGTGTGATGGTGAACACACTGAACTTTGATTTCAGCAGCTGGTCTTCAGTCAGTGTTTCTGTCCACAGGAGAGACTCTCAGTCCTGCAGAGGACACAGAGACACTGAGGAACCAGACCAACCCAAACCCAGGATAGAGAGGCTGAGTGAATGTGGTGTTGAAGGTGTGGAGGTGGATCAGTGAGTCAGAGGAGACTGTGTAGAAGGACAGAGAGCCAGCAGGAACGTCCACATACACTGCTACTCTGTTAGAGACAGAGCAGGAAGTGAGGACTGTTCTTCTCTTATTGTGCCAGACATAGTAACCATCTTCATCAGAGCAGAACAGACTCCAGGAATGATCATTACCTCCAAACCAACAGTCATCACTGCCTCCTTTCCTTCTGATTCCTCTGTAACTCACTGATATATCAACCCTTCCTCTCCTCTCGACCTCCCAGTAACAGCGACCAGTCAGACCATCTCTACACAGCAGCTGAGGCCAGTAGTCAAATCTGTCTGGATGATCAGGATATGACTGATCCTCCTCCACATGTGTCACCTTCCTGTTGTTGTCAGACAGTTTGAGTCTTCTGTTTACTGTGTTTGTGTCCAGTTCCAGTTCACAGACATCTGATGGAGAGAACAAGACACAATACAGCTGCAGGTTATCATCTGATCATTTATTAACAACTTTACTGACAATAACTGAAAGAAAACCCTTCAAACGTTGATGTGATATCCAGCTGTGAGAGATGTTTAACAATCCAGTTCTACCAACATGAAGAGTTCCTGAACATGAGAGTCAACATGTCAACAATGTCCAGCTTCTTGTCCTCGTGTTGACCCGATGAGGACAGCTGATGATCCAAATCTAGAAACATCAACTGAATAAAGTCTCACTAATAAAACTGTCCCATCTTCTTCTACTGCAGCACAAAGCAGCTCTGAACCATCTGCTTTCTAAAACTGCTATTAGCTGATGTTCACTTATAGAAATACCAGTTTATGGATGAAAAATGAGGATTTATGGTATGTTTGTGTCTGTGTCGTATATCTGATACCAGGTCTCCCATCAGGGAGGAACTGGAAGATAAATCTACCTCAACTCACTTTATTCACCTTTAAACATCTTTGGGACATTAATTATGCCGTGTTGTGTTCAGGGACTGTGAGTTTTTCAACGCTTATTTATTAAAAACATCCAGAGAAGAAAACTGAAGGTTACTTGAACACAACTTATGTGTGAATAAAAACTAAAGAACCAAAGTTATCTTTCTGTTGGCTGGACTGTTGATTCATGTATTTATGTATTTATTAGTTCTGTTGGATCAACGTGTTCAGTTTGTTCTGTTTGTGGATTTTAAATTAATTAATTAAATCCTAACATCTTTCCAGAAAAAGGAAGAAAATATATCTTCGTACGTCAGGCAAGAAGATGTAAAAATCAAGTGTAGGGACCTCCACAAATACTGTTAAATAATATAAATAAAGTATTTTATACAGTTACCTACATTAATACATGGTGTTTCAGTTCATAACAGGGTAAATACAATCAGCATTTTTCCCATAATCCTTTGTTTTGAAGGGAAGTGTAATGTATTTCCAGTGGAGTAATCTAAGTTAATTATTCTCTGTATAGCTCCACTCCTAGCCAATCAGATGGCTTTGTTGGGAGTAGAAAAGAAAGGAGGAAGTCAGAGAGGACATGTAGAGCACGTTGGAGGGAGAAACATGCAGTCAGCAGAGGAGAGAAAAACTAAGTTTAATGTCCAGCTGACTGAGGTCTGGAGACTAATGGACTTTAAACTTTTGTAAAGTATTATTGTTGATAGAGAATTCATTTTGATAAAGTCTTTTATTTCTTAAAGTAGTGTAACTCTCATGCTTATTATGTGTACACTTAACAACTGTATTGTCTGCTAGTTAACACAGAAGTAGGTGAAGTGTCAGTTTCAAGGCACCCAAAGAACATGTTGTTCCAGGCATGCAAACTGCCTGCACCTCGAAACTAACCCTTTGTAGCATAATGAAGATAACCTCAATCCAATGTCTGTTTTCCTCACCCTTGTGTGTGTGTGAATAAAACGACTGAGCCACAGAGAGAATGATGTAGATCATTTAAGGCAGTGCTGGTGAAAGGCTGCTCTTATCTGCTCTTCCCTTTTGTGGCAAAAGTCTATAAACTGTTCACTGCCGTCTGAGTCTCGTTTTGTTGCTTTGACCGTCATTAATTTAATAAGTTTAAGTGTCCTGAACCTGACACTTTCTGGTGCCAAAACCCGGGAGTCAACAGCTGAGGAGTCCAGGACCGCGCTCGATCAAGGCCTGAGAATCTGTTAACAGCCGTCCTCCCCTTCGCGGGACGGGGCCCTAGGTTGGTCGGTGCTGCCCTGCGCCCTCGGTGACGACCCACGGTCATGGAGCGAACAGACACGGGTGAGTGATGCAGTTCTGAGTTTCTGAGTGGGCACAGGGTCTACTGCAGGAAAAGTGCACAGTGGCCTGGGGCCAGTTATTGCGAGCTAAATTGAAAGTATCATTGATGTTTATTCTTGCTGTCTGGGACTGTGATTGAGTAATATATCTGTTTGCCTGGGGCCGGATAAAAAGCTCAAAGTGAGGCTATCATTGATGTTTATTTTCTGTCTGGGACAAAGCTGAGCAAATAACGGGGAAATATCAGTTGATATTTTCTATCTGTCTGGGACAGAACCGAGCGACACAATTCTCCCCGAGCGGAGACGGCAGATGTGTCTTGAAGCCGTTCTGAATATTTTCAGAAGTCCGGCTGGGTGTTTTTGTGTTTCGCTGATATTGCTGTATTGTGTTTTGCTGAGTCTGCTGTTGTGTGTTTTTGCTATTACGCTATGTTGTGTTGCTGAATAGCGGGTTATTGTATGGTTTGTGGCTGCTTGTTATTTGTCTGAAAACAATAAGGTTGTTGCTGCAAAGCGGGTTATTGTATTTGATATTTGTCTTAAAGCAATAAGGCTGTTGCTGCATAGCAGTATATTTGTGGCTATTTGTGGGATTTTGGTGAGTAAAAGAAACAGGTTGTTGCAGCGTAGTTTTTTTTTTTCTTTGTGGGATTTGTGAGTTGTGTTTGTGAGTTGTGAAGTAAATTAGGGAAGAGAGATGGGTCAGAGACAGAGTGTCACCGTTCCTAAAGATGTGAGATTCATGAAAAGAGCCTTCCCGGAAGCGTAGAATTTGTGAATGAATGGGTGAATAAGTATGGTTTTGATGGAAAGCTCAGGTTAGCTTCTGTGAATGGTTAATTAGTGTGAAAGTAGTCTCAAAAACATAATTAATTGTACATTAATAGATGAATAGATAAATAGATAAATAAATAAATGAATAGATAATTAAATAAATACACAAAATAATAAATACATTTGGAATAATGGAGGCCCAAAGAGGTCATATGATTGCCAGCGTAGGTTGCGAGCCCTATAAACCGTGGACAACATATGGAATTAATAATGCGCGGAATGGCAGATAAAACAGCTGAAAAAGACAAGGAAAAAGTTAAAGAGGAAACAAAGACAGTGTTGTGGCCTCTCGTTCAACATGACGCAGACGACACCACAACTACATTATTGGTGCATTTGTGGAAAGTCAGAAGTAGCTATAGACAGGATTTAGAAGAGGTTAAGAGAAAATTAGCCGACTCAAAGGCTCTGGTACCGCGATCAAAACTCAAGAAAAGGGTAAAAGAATTAGAGGCCCAGGGTCTGAAAATTCATGAATTAGCTTTGATGGGTCAAAGTGTGAGTCATCTTATGCCAGACAAGACTGAGAAAAGCGAGGGAGTCCAGGGAGCCAAAGGTCCTACGTTTCAGAACAAGACTGAGTTCGACCCCAGACATGACATTAAGCCTCCCTCTTATGTAACTATATCCGACACTCAGACTGACGAACCCAAGGCCCCCAGACCCCCGGACTATACCCGATAATAGACTGTGAACTATGTGATCCTCTGTAGAACAGGAACGAGCTTGCTCAGAGCAGCAGACTTGCTAGTGAAGCTACTTCAAGCTATCCAGTTACCTCACCAGTTAGCCATTTGTAAATGTGCAGCACACACTAAGCGCAAAGATCCAGTCAGCTTAGGAAATGCAAAGGCAGATGAGGAAGCTAAGAGAGCAGCTATGGGGTCGCAACACTTAGCGGTTCAAGAGGAACCTCAGAATCCGGTCCCTACAGAGGTACTGAAAAACATGCAGGACAACTCCACCCAGACTGAGAAAGATATATGGCTGACAGATGGTGCCACTTGTGTTGATGGACTATATCAGAAAGATGGCAAGCCCTGCTTGCCAAAAAATTTGTATCATGTGGTAGTGAAGTTGAGCCATGGGGAGACCCATGTCTCAACAGGGGGAATGATGTCTATGGTACAGAAGGTGTTTCACACCTTCAAGGGATTCAATTCTTACTTGAAGAATTTTTGTAGGGGTTGTATTATCTGTTGCAGACATAATCCACAGGGAAATGTGAGACCAAAGAGAGGGAAATGCCCACAGGGGTCACATCCGTTCGAAATCCTACACATGGATTTCATAGAACTAAACTGAAGTGGTACTTACAGGTACTGTTTAGTCCTGGTAGATTCCTTCTCTAAATGGGTAATAATAGCACCCTCACGAAAAGCAGATGCCATCACTGTAGCCAAAACACTCGCTAAGACAGTAATTCCACAGTATGGCATCCCAAGAATCATTTGGAGTGATAATGGTCCACATTTTGTAAATGAGACATTGCTAGGACAGCACCTAGGCATAGCACTAAGACACCACTGTTCCTACCGCCCCAGAGCGCAGGGTTGGTTGAACGAACAAATGGGACAGTAAAAATAGGTTAAAGAAATCTATGGAACAGACAGGAAAGCCATGGGCAGAGTGTCTTCCCCTGTGTCTGAGTCTCGTTTTGTTGCTTTGACCGTCATTAATTTAATAAGTTTAGGTGTCATGAACCTGACAATTGTTGCAGTTAACAGTCGTGTGCAGCTCTCAGTTTGGTAACTAGTTATCCTGTAGTTTTAAGGTAAGTTCAGGCAGGTTAGCTGTGTTTGTGTGTTCACTAGCTTTGAAGGTGACAACTGTTAACTGTTGACTTGTTTAAGCTAGCGCCGCCGTGAGGGACAGTCAGCTGGAAACGCCAGCCGCAGCTTTCACCGAGGACCGGGAGGAACCAGGACTTCACTGGAGGACCAGGACTTCACTGGAGGACTAGGACTTCACAGGAGGACCAGGACTTCACTGGAGGACCAGGACCAGGGCTGTGGGGTTGCTCGATGTTTCAGTCAGTAAAAAAATGTCCGCAACACAGCTTTAAACTCGGCTTTAAACTCTGCTGGTCTTCTTCAGGCCTAACCCAGCAGGGTGGAAACCTTTCATTAAATATGGGAGTTTAAAGCAGTGTTGCAGACATTACATGTTTTTCCCTTTTGAAATACCGATATAGCTCATAGTGAGTTAAGTAGTTCCACAGTGGAGGCACCGCGTTATTGGTTGTTGATTATTTCTTTATAGTTACCTATGCCTATAATAACAACATTCACTGGTAAAGGGAGATTTAGCCAATTCACCATAATAAGTAACCTCATCTCATATTATACTTCCAGCACCAGGAAGGGGTTAAACTAGTGTAACACACAGCTGAGTTCTCTTAGAGCAAACTTAAAACACACTCACACTTCCTCAGACCAGGTCTCAGTCTCTGTGGTCCACCATGGTCCACCCTGCAGGAAGACACAAAGACACAATCCACTTCATACTCCAGGGCTGTGGATAATTGAAGGTTTAACCATCATATTGTGAAATGAGACGGAGTGAGACTACGTGGACTCTGCAGCTTGTTCAAGTCAAAGTCAGGGCAATGCTGCTGAAGCTGTCACGGTGAGGTTACACTTAAGCCGCCTACACATGATACGCAATTTACTCTCTGAGCACCGCTAGGTAGGACGCAGAGCAAAGCACAGCACAGGTAAACGTCATTAAGGGGGCAAGGAAGCTATTTCCTGTTGCTAGGTAACGACATGCCCTTATTTCATTGGTCGTGCCTACCAAAGGTCAGCGGCAACTAGGTAAAGTTGAAGTAATTTGAACTTTGAGTGCAGATCAAAGCGACACCACTCCCCCCCCTAGGAAATCAATGGAGCGGGCGGTGCAGAGGGGTTTTGCCCCCCCCCCCGCAGGAAATCAATGGAGCGGGCGGTGCAGAGGGGTTTTGCCCCCCATCATGTGTAGGCGGCTTTACTCTGAGACATGACAACAGCATTCTCTATGCCCTGGTGACAGACTGACAGGCTGGAGGTCTGGAGGGGTTTTATTTAGTTTGGTGTGTAAAATGTCTAATTAAATGACATGTAAATAGGTTAGGTTTATCTTTCATATTTAATTAAATTATTCAGTCAAAGAAAAGTAAACTGCCCAAAAAGGTCCCGTTTGGTGTTGTTACTGAATTCCAGCTTCCTGTATCTCTACAAAAGTTGACTATGAACAATGAGAACTCAGCTGGAATGTATGTAGCATAAAAGTGGTTGATTAAAGTTGATTAAATCTGATATTTACTTCATTATTTTTCATTTGTCCTGCACCTGCCAGAAGGTGGATGTGCACACAATTATTATTATTATTTCTTTTTAAATTTGATCCGCTAAAATGGTCTGAGGCATTGGTTAACTCTGGTGTGTTCCTGTGAGAGAAAGAAAAGAGTTTGATTTGATTTTAAAGGTAACTTACCTTCGTAAAATGTAACTGTTTTTGTTAATGCCAATTGAATCTCTACGGTGGCCCTGAAGTGCAAATCACAACAGCAAATAGGAAAACACTTCAACAAATCATTAAACACAACGGCATTAACTTCTACCTGAAAGGTCGGGCCTATCTAGCAGAGGACGGACCCTCCTGATTGGACAGACAAACTGTCTGTCTTTTAACAGGAAGGAGAGGTGAAAAACACGGAAAAGCAACTATTTTTAAAACATGAATATAATGATGTCGTGTTTTTCTATTTGCTGTTGTGTTTTGCACTTCAGGGCCACCGTACTTTCCAGACCTCTGACTTTGAATACATATTTGTATTTGTGTTATAAGATTGAGAACCCCTGTAATACACCTTCACTTAGATCCTCCAGTGAACATTAACCAGAGCTTCTCGGTTATTGACAAAAAATAAATAAAATGAAGTCTTGGTCCGTCCATACCTGAGAGTGTCCAGTCTGCAGTCTGGATCCTCCAGTAAAGCAGAAAGCCGCTTCACTCCTGAGTCTCCTGGATGATTGTAGCTCAGGTCCAGCACTCTCAGATGGGAGGGGTTGGAGCTCAGAGCTGAGGCCAGAGAAGTACAGCCTTCCTCTGAGATCATACAGCCTGAGACACTACACACACACACACACACACACACACACACACACACACACACACACACACACACACACACACACACACACGTACATGCACACACACACACACACACACACACACACACACACACACACACACACACACACACACAGCTGGTCATGACAATTCAGGTACGACTCGGGAGCAATACTTAACAATTACTATCAGTGTTAGAAATGGGCGGGGCTTTACAGTCCAGCTGTACACAACAGGGAACTAATATTGTGTAGCTACTTGAAAATTTCATTATCCATTAAAGAGAGAGGGAGAGAGGGAGAGAGAGAGAGAAATAAACCATGTTTGTAACTGTTTTACAGTTATTCATTCAAAAGCATAAATAAATTGATTGATCGCTCCGTTCTGCTGTTGTTGAAGCTGCCTGTAAAAACCCAGCACAAGTAGTGAATCACAAATTTTATGCTCAGAGCTGAATGCTAAATGTGACCTATTTGGATTGCGACACTATACTATTTCATATACTATATTTTGATACAGCAGAATGACCTTAGAAGCTGAGTTTTTATTTGATTTGATTGTACCTGTTACTGTGAGAGAGACACGGTTTTGTAAGACATGTATTGTCATACTTTTGTTAAAAATAACAATTTCCACTATACAATCACAGTTTAATAAAGAGCAGAACTCCAGATAACTGCTGTGGGGTTCTATGTCTCTGTCTGTGATGTGGACATGTCTATCCTGATTCGGTCTGATTTCCCCATATGCAGATGCAGATCCACATACACAACGTAGTGAGACTGTCACAAAGGGGACCGTCACATCAGCTTGAGCCTTCCTCAGCCGAGCTGCCGCCAGACAACTCTGACTGGCTTTTAGTTGTTGCAGAGAGTTTCACAAAATAACAAAGGGCAGGACAGCCAGCTGGCCTTCATGTTGTGGGACTATTAAGTAATATTAGCTGGCTTCAAATGTCTTGTGTCATTGGCTCTGTTAGCAGAGTTGTTGACCCGCTAGATTTTAATTACAAGTAATGTAATCATAGCAAATGTACATGTAGAAGTATCAATATTTATGTCCTGCTGTGCCATGAACTACTACAAACTGTTATTTTTTGTGATTGTTATTGCCACTCTTCATTTTAACTCCAACCGGTCGTCAGACACCGCCTACCAAGAGCCTGGGTCTGTCCGAGGTTTCTGTCTAAAAGGAAGTTTTTCCTCGCCACTGTCGCACTGTTGCTTACTCTGGAGGGAACTACTAGAACTGTTGGGTCCTTGTAAATTCTGGAATGTGGTCTAGACCTGCTCTATCTGGAAAGTGTCTCGAGATAACTCTTGTTATGAATTGATACTATAAATACAATTGAATTGACAGCAGTGTAGAAGTAAATTACTGTGAAACTGTAGGGACACAAATGGAAAAAAGATAAGAATGTTACACAATGTTGCATTAAATGTCACTGTTATTCAGGTCTAACTGAACACCAACCTGAGAGTTTCCAGTCTGCAGTGTGGACTCTTCAGTCCAGGAGACATCAGCTCCACTCCTGAATCCTGCAGGTCATTGTTACTCAGGTCCAGCTCTCTCAGACTAGAGGACTGGGAGCTGAGAACTGAGGACAGAGCTTCACAGCTTCTCTCTGACAGGTTACAGTCTTTCAGCCTGAAAAGGAATCAGCAATCCATAAAAACACAGCTTCAAGCAAACAAAAAAAACTGCATTTAATCAATAGAAAGGCCATCCAATAATTTATATATAAAACAATTAACAAAGTAGAGCAGTATTTCCCACACAGACTATTTTGTGGCGGTGAGCCACACAATTAATACTACAGCCCTGCTGTAACTTCTCTGTCTGCCGGCCGCCGGCAAATGCAGTGGAACGTACAGGTCATGCTGGACTAGGTGGAAGATCCTTCCTATCACCACTCTGTCTTTGGCTGGTCCCATCTGGATCAGTGGGGACCGGTGCAGCACCGAGGCAAAGCTGCGTTCCTGCCCGGGGCAAGAGACGCTGCCGCCGGAGCTCAGATTATATGAATACAATGTTGTCTTTGTGTTATTGTTGGAGTCCCGATCCAACTCTTACCAAACAAGCGATTGCGCCTGCTTTAGAAAGTTAACTAGCCTCAAGTTTGCAGTATAATGCAGTTGGGTTGTTGAAGTCAAAACACTATGTAGCAGCTGTGAATCAAATAAACTTATTATAGATAATGTTATGTCATTTTTGTACTCTTACACTGAATGTTTGCTGCTTTAATCCAGATAAGTATTGAAAAGTATTTTCTGTGACTGAAAAGGCACGTGTTGAGGATGAGGACCAGCCAGTCTAAAACAGAGCTGAACAGTCCAACCAGTGTAAATAGTTATGTTATTAATTTGTTTACAATATTTTCAGCCTTCAACCTGTGCTGTTCAAGGAGAAAGACAGGGTCAGGGAGAGAAAGAGATAGATTTGTTTGGCATTGAAGAAAGAGTAGGAGAGGACAGCATCCAACAGCGTGTCCTCCTCATTTATTGATACATAATTGTTATGAAAATAAGTAGTAAAAAAAGTGAAAATAAGTTGCTTTGTAATATGTGGGAAACACTATTGAGGTTCATTTCATTTTCAAATAGCTGAGTACCAACCTGAGAGTTTCCAGTCTGCAGTGTGGACTCTTCAATCCAGAGGCCAGATGCTTCATTTCTGAATCCTGCAGGTTGTTGTTACTCAGGTCCAGCTCTCTCAGAGTAGAGGACTGGGAGCTGAGTTCTGAGGACAGAGTTTCACAGCTTCTCTCTGAAAGGTCACAGCCACTCAGGCTGAAAGGGATTCAATAAAAGTTAATCCAATAATTAACAGAAAGAAAATAAACGTTCAGAGGGTGATATTTTTAATGAATCAAACACCAACCTGAGAGTTTCCAGTCTGCAGTGTGGACTCTTCAGTCCAGGAGACATCAGGTCCACTCCTGAATCATGCAGGTTGTTGTTACTCAGGTCCAGCTCTCTCAAACTAGAGGACTGGGAGCTGAGAACTGAGGACAGAGCTTCACAGCTTCTCTCTGACAGGTTACACCCACTCAGCCTGAAAATAATGCATAAGAACACAGCTTCAAGCAAACAAAAACAAAATATAATTAAATAAAAACTGCATTGAATCTGAATATTTGTGTGTGCACGTACAGAGCTTTGTTGGAGGCTTTGACCACTGGCAGCAGCCTCAGAAGAGCCTCCTCTGAAGCAGAGTATTTCTTCAGGTCAAACTCGTCCAGATCTTCTTCTGATGACAGTAAGATGAAGACCAGAGCTGACCACTGAGCAGGAGACAGTTTATCTGTGGAGAGACTTCCTGAACTCAGGGACTGTTGGATCTCCTCCACTAGAGAACCATCATTCAGTTCATTCAGACAGTGGAACAGATTGATGCTTCTCTCTGCAGACAGATTCTCACTGATCTTTGTCTTGATGTACTCAACTGTTTCCTTTTTGGTGTTTGAGTTACTTTCTGGCTGTGTCATCAGACCTCGTAGGAGAGTCTGATTGGTCTGCAGTGACAGACCCAGGAGGAAGCGGAGGAACAAGTCCAGGTGTCCATTTGGACTCTGTAAAGCTTTGTCCACAGCACTCTGATGGAGATGGTTTAATTTAGGTTTGACACTGGAGACGTTACACAGCCGGGAGGTTGTTTGTTCTTCTGCCAGCAGGTTGACTCCAGAGTTGGTGAAGGCCTGGTGGACATGAAGAGCAGCCAGGAACTCCTGAACACTCAGATGGACGAAGCAGAACACCTTGTCCTGGTACAGTCCACTCTCCTCTTTAAAGATCTGTGTAAACACTCCTGAGTACACTGATGCTGCTCTGATATTGATGCCACACTCTGTCAGGTCTGATTCATAGAAGATCAGGTTGCCTTTCTGCAGCTGCTCAAAAGCCAGTTTTCCCAGAGACTTGATCATCTTCCTGGTCTCTGGACTCCAGTGTTGATCTATCTCCGATTTCCCATGATATTTAACGTTCAGTTTGGACTGAACCACCAGGAAGTGGATGTACATCTCAGTCAGGGTCTTGGGCAGCTGTAGTCCCTCTCTGGTCTTCAACACCTTCTCCAGAACTGTAGCAGTGATCCAGCAGAAGACTGGGATGTGGCACATGATGTGGAGGCTTCGTGATGTCTTGATGTGGGAGATGATTTTGCTGGCCTGCTTCTTGTCTCTGTATCTCTTACTGAAATAATCCTCCTTCTGTGGGTCATTGAATCCTCTGATCTCTGTCACCATGTCAACATACTCAGCAGGGATCTGATTGGCTGCTGCGGGTCGTGTGGTTATCCAGAGGCGAGCAGAGGGAAGCAGATTCCCCCTGATGAGGTTTGTCAGCAGCACACCCACTGAGGTGGACTCTGTAACATCAGTCAGGATCTCAGTGTTGAGGAAGTCCAGAGGAAGTCGACACTCATCCAGACCGTCAAAGATGAAGACAACCTGGACCTCTTCAAACCTGCAGATTCCTGCTTCTTTGGTTTCACTAAAGAAGTGATCAACAAGTTCCACCAAGCTGAACTTTCTCTCTTTCAGCACATTCAGCTCTCTGAAGGTGAATGGGAATATGAACTGGATGTCCTGGTTGGCTTTGCCTTCAGCCCAGTCCAGAGTGAACTTCTGTGTTAAGACTGTTTTCCCGATGCCGGCCACTCCCTTTGTCATCACAGTTCTGATTGGTTCATCTCTTCCAGGTGGGGCTTTAAAGATGTCTTCACATCTGATTATTGTTTCTGGTCTGTCTGGTTTCCTGGATGCTGTTTCAATCTGTCTGACCTCATGTTCTTCATTGACCCCTGCAGCCCCTCCCTCCATGATGTAGATCTCTGTGAACATCTGATACAGAACGGTTGGGTTTCCTGCTTTAGCAATCCCCTCAAACACACACTGAAATTTCTTCTCCAGGTTGGACATGAGTTTGGGGCGGCATACGGCAACACAAGTTTCTGGACAACCTAACAAAAAAACAAATTAAATTAAGAGAATCTTGCAGTTTTGTTACAGCATAGTTTGGAAATATACATTTTACACATTTTTCCTCCATTTCATCTTTCTATCACGATAAATGTGTTAAAATCCTCTTACTGCTCTGCAGACGGTCAGCCAGCTCCTCCTGCTTCATTCTCCTCAGGAAGTGCAGTGTGATCTTCAGAAATGCTTCTCTGCTCCTCCTCCTCTGCTCTTCATCCTCACCCTCCAAAACCTTCTCATCCTCCCTCTGACTCTCTAAGCTTTCTGGGTAATCTGGACATAGAACCTTCTGAATCTTCTTCAGCTCGTTCTTTACAAAAGTGACGATGTTCTCCTCCAGCAGCTGGACCAGAATGATAAAGTCAACGTTTAGTTTAAAGAACTCAACATGTGATTCATCTCTCAGTCTGAAGGCCTGCTGGTTTGAAAAGAGCAGCATGGAGACTATTGGGATCTGAATGGTAGTTCATCATTTAATCTGTAGATAATAATGAAAATATTCTTTTAATATGTACACACCATAAATATGGAGTCCAGGTCTGTTTGCTGCTGCAGGTCCGACTGACCACCGAGGCCCTCTGAGCTGTCCTGGTGAACTCTGTAGAGAAAACATCAAGTTTAAGAACATTTAATGATCTGTGCACAGTCCTGATGATGACACAATGGCAACTGTGTCTATTGAGGTAGCACAAATGTACGGCAATAGTTTAGACACATACATGGACGCGGTCATTGGCTAAATCACCAAATGCATCAATGACATCGTATCGAGGATTACTGTACGGACATTCCCAAATCAGAAGAAGAATCTTTTTTTAACAGGGACAGCAATGCCACAATATGAGCCACTAGATGGCAGAATGGTACTACGCAACGACAGTTTCTCAGAGTTTTTAAAGAGCTGCAGTTGAACACACCATTAGTTTGAGGATTTGTTTGGAGCCGACATGCTTTACCTTCATTGTTTGTTTCAAGCTAGCGAGCTACACGCTGAAAATGGCAAGTTTTCAAAGGATTAAGATGGTTCAACAAGGAAGGCCTTCATGTTTCTTTTGGGGAATGATTGGAAAGATATAAAGAATATGTTTAGGGCATTTCCTCTCTAACTGGGACGTTTTGGGACCGATTGGTGGGATTGCTGTGGACAAAGTACACACAGAGATACACTGGTAATTTAACCACGTACCAGCTAATTTAAATAGCTCATGTTACTGTATTGTGTGAACAGTTAACCTAATATAATATCATATGTGGCGTTTTCTTTTGCAGGGTGCAAATGTTCTAGCAAAACCGTCGCTGCTAAGTACAAAGAGACAATCCGGGGATAATGTGGACTCTAACTACCAGGGCTCCAACACCAGGAACATGTGGTCTAGACTAAGAACCACCACAGACTACAAGAGGAAACCTGCAGTGCTCAGGTAACCTGGACCTGATGGCGGTTTCAGAAAGAATATGCATTTATTATGTTATTATAAGAATGACGTCCTAAACTCATTACTATATGCTTATAATTCTAGTCTGTAACAAGTTTAGAAGTCTAATACAGTAAATAAATACAGTATGAAACATATTTAAGTGTATTATTATTACTATTGTTATTAGTTAAGTCCAGCCATGGTGGTGATGAGGAGGAAAATGATGAAGAGGAGGAGGACAGGCAGGAGGAGTATGGAGCAGGAGGAACCAGCACAGATACAGTGGAAGGTACAAGTCCAGTGTGCAGGGCTGTATAACGTAGCGTTGGCTTGTTTTGGTCTCTTTTTGTAGAGTTATTATTACTATTATTAAAATTACTTCTAAAAAGGTTCTACGTGTGCTCTCAACATGCTCTCATGAAAGGCCGCTCCATCCCAAAGTCCCAGGATGAATTTTTGTCCCAGTACATCCATGGAGACCACATTGTCCCTGTCCTGTCTGCAGTGAGACCAAAGCCCTTCTGCCTGGATGACTACCCAGTAGTCTCACATTGCTAGACCTTCCTCTGCAGGGCTACAGAGGAAGGTCTGACTAGTCCACACCCCATTCTGGGATGGGAGAAAACGTGTGCTGGTTTATTGGCATTTCTTTAAACTAATCACAATTGTCTTCGGTGGTGCTAACCTGTCTGGTGGTTCTGGTCCTGGTATCACTGGGCATCAGATAAAATCCCATTATGTCAAACCTAGACCACGAAGCTCTGAAAGAGTCTGATAATAACAAAGTTCAGTTAGAAATTCTTACCTTTCATCAACAGCTCGTCCAACTTTAAATTTATAAGGAGGATCCATAGACCAGTCACTCTTCATGGACACACAGCTGGGTCCAGGTCCAGGTTTCTGCTGCTGCATCCTGATACAAACAAAGACCGTGGATCAGTAACTGTAATCAAAATATATTCTGATGAAAGATGGCGTCTCATCTCAGTCGTTGACTCTTTGTTGACTAACTAAGAAGTTGATTTTATTAATTCATTCATACTGGAGGTGTACACTGTGATGTCACTGCTTACACATTATATCGTTGAGTCCTACAACAGACTTCGGAACTCTGGACCAAGGCCAATCCCATTCCCAGGGACCAGGAGGACACAGCAGCTGGTCCACTTTATACTATATATACCGTCCTGTATCAGACAGGGACCAGGAGGACACAGCAGCTGGTCCACTTTAAACTATGTATACCGTCCTGTATCAGACAGGGACCAGGAGGACACAGCAGCTGGTCCACTTTATACTATATATACTGTCCTGTATCAGACAGGGACCAGGAGGACCCAGCAGCTGGTCCACTTTATACTATATATACCGTCCTGTATCAGACAGGGACCAGGAGGACCCAGCAGCTGGTCCACTTTATACTATATATACCGTCCTGTATCAGACAGGGACCAGGAGGACACAGCAGCTGGTCCACTTTATACTATATATACTGTCCTGTATCAGACAGGGACCAGGAGGACACAGCAGCTGGTCCACTTTATACTATATATACCGTCCTGTATCACACAGGGACCAGGAGGACACAGCAGCTGGTCCACTTTATACTATATATACTGTCCTGTATCACACAGGGACCAGGAGGACACAGCAGCTGGTCCACTTTATACTATATATACCGTCCTGTATCACACAGGGACCAGGAGGACACAGCAGCTGGGCCACTTTATACTATATATACTGTCCTGTATCAGACAGGGACCAGGAGGACCCAGCAGCTGGTCCACTTTATACTATATATACCGTCCTGTATCACACAGGGACCAGGAGGACACAGCAGCTGGGCCACTTTATACTATATATACTGTCCTGTATCAGACAGGGACCAGGAGGACCCAGCAGCTGATCCACTTTCAGGCTAAAAACAAGCAGAAGTTTCTTAAATCATGTGTCCATGTTGTCCCCGTTCATTATTGCATTGGTACTGTATTATTGTAATCATTGGTAATTGTATATTGTTGTTGGTTATGATAGGCACACTGATAATATGTGAGGGGGGGGGGTTACTGGCCAACAGGCATCAGACTGGTCTGAATATCAGAACAGCTGTAGTTAATTTGTTAGTTTGTGGTCTTGTGTCTTTTTTTTTGTTTTACACATCTGAAGCCTTTTTATGTGTGTGACATGTAAGTTATGTTCTAATAGTTGATAATGGTTCTGTAATATAATATATTTAATGTAATGTTTTTGCCTGTTATGTTTAATTTATCAGGCAATAAAGGGTTCTGGGCATCAGATTAAAATCACATTATGTCAAACCTAGACCACGGAGCTCTGAGAGAGTCAGATAATAACAAAGTTCAGTTAGAAATTCTTACCTTCCATCAACAGCTTGTCCATCTTTAAAGTTATAAGGAGGATCCATAGACCAGTCACTCTTCATGGACACACAGCTGGGTCCAGGTCCAGGTTTCTGCTGCTGCATCCTGATACAAACAAAGACCGTGGATGAGTTACTATTCACCAAAATGAGAATTGAGATTCATTAATTTAGAATAGGGACAGAGCATATTGATGAACATTTATGTGAAAATACAAGATTATTATATATATTATATATAGATTATATCAGGTGGCTGATAACATCTGTGGAAGGTTGGTGTTAAAATAACAAGTTCCAACATAATAAACTGATAGGACAAAATAATAACAGTAAAAGAGTCAAATAAACTAACTGGCTCCCAAAAAGACAGGATTTGGGGGACCAAAGAAATCTGGTGTTAAACGCTAAAGAGCTTAAGTTCTGTATCTTTCATCAGTCGTCTCTTTGTTGACTAATTACGTTAGTATTTAATATTATAGACACACACTCACCTATAGGATTATTAGGACCACCATACTAATACTGTGTTGGACCCCCTTTCTTAATTCTACGTAGCATTGATCCAACAAGGTGCTGAAAGCATTCTTTAGAAATGTTGGCCCATATTGAGAGGATAGCATCTCCAGTTGATGGAGATTTGTGGGATCCACATCCAGGGCACGAAGCTCCCGTTCCACCACATCACAAAGATGCTCTATTGGGTTGAGATCTGGTGACTAGGGGGGCCATTTTAGTACAGAACTCATCGTCATGTTCAAGAAACCAATTAGAAATGATGTGAGCTTTGTGACATGGTGCATTATCCTGCTGGAAGTAGCCATCAGAGGAGGGTACATGGTGGCCATAAAGGGGGGGGACATGGTCAGAAACAATGCTCAGGTAGGCCGGGGGGGGCATTTAAACGATGCCCATTGGCACTAAGGGGCCTAAAGTGTGCCAAGAAAACATCCCCCACACCATTACACCACCACCACCAGCCTGCACAGTGGTAACAAAGCATGATGGATCCATGTTCTCATTCTGTTTACACCAAATTCTGACTTTACATCTGAAGGTCTCAACAGAAACCAGACTCATCAGACCAGGCAACATTTTTCCAGTCTTCAACTGTCCAATTTTGGTGAGCTCTTGCAAATTGTAGCCTCTTTTTCCTATTTGTAGTGGAGATGAGTGGTACCCGGGGGGGTCTCCTGCTCTTGTAGCCCCCCCCCCCTCAAGGTTGTGCGTGTTGTGGCTTCACAAATGCTTTGCTGCATACCTCGGTTGTAACGAGAGGTTATTTCAGTCAAAGTGTCTCTTCTATCAGCTTGAATCAGTCGGCCCATTCTCCTCTGACCTCCAGCATCAACAAGGCATTTACCCCCCCCCAGGACTGCTGCATACTGGATGTGTCCCCCCCCCCCTCCAGGACTGCTGCATACTGGATGTTTCCCCCCCCCAGGACTTCTGCATACTGGATGTTCCCCCCCCCTCCCCAGGACTGCTGCATACTGGATGTTCCCCCAGGACTGCTGCATACTGGATGTCACCCCCCCCAGGACTGCTGAATACTGGATGTCCCCCCCCCCCCAGGACTGCTGCATACTGGATGTCCCCCAGGACTGCTGCATACTGGATGTGTCCCCCCCCAGGACTGCTGCATACTGGATGTCCCCCCCCCCCATTCTTTGTAAACCCTAGACATGGTTGTGGGTGTGAATCCCAGTAACTGAGCAGACGGTGAAATCCTCAGACCGGCCCGTCTGGCACCAACAACCAGGCCACGCTCCAAATGTCTTAAATCACCTTTCTTTCCCATTCTGACATTCAGTTTGGAGTCCAGGAGATGGTCTGGACCAGGACCACACCCCTAAATGCATTGAAGCAACTGCAAGAATGAGAAATTAAACAGGTGTTCCTAATAATCCTTTAGGTGAGAATATATATATATATATATATATATATATATATATATATATAGTACATAAATGTAGTGTTTTGGTCTCTTTTTTTAGTGTTCTACGACTGCTCCATCCCAAAGTCCCGGAACGAATTTCTGTCCCAGTACATCCCTGAAGACCACCATTGTCCCTGTCCTGTCTGCAATCAGACCAAAGCCCTCTGCCTGGATGACTACCCAGTAGTCTCACATTGCCAGACCTTCCCCCACAAGGCTGCACAGGAAGGTCTGACTAGTCCACACCACATTCTGGGATGGGAGAAAAACCTCTTCTGGTTTATTGGCATTTCTTTAAACCAATCACAATTGTCTTTGGTGGTGCTAACCTGTCTGGTGGTTCTGGTCCTGGTATCACTGGGCATCAGATTAAAATCACATTATGTCAAACCTAGACCATGAAGCTCTGAGAGAGTCTGATAATAACAAAGTTCACTTTTAAATTCTTACCTTCCATCAACAGCATGTCCATCTTTAAAGTAAATACGATGATCCATAGACCGGTCACTCTTCATGGACACACAGCTGGGTCCAGGTCCAGGTTTCTGCTGCTGCATCCTGATACAAACAAAGACCGTGGATGAGTTACTATTCACCAAAATGTAATCTGATGAAAGATGGCGTCTCATCTCAGTAGATAATCAGTGGTTGGCTCTTTGTTGCGTATTCCAGTAAGAAGTTCTTATTAACTAGATATTGAGAGTGAATCCTGATGGAGGAGTGATGTGAGTGCTGAGCTCTAACATGGAGAAGAGTCCATCATCATCTCACCTCTGAGCTTTGGTCTGGCTGTCATGGTCCCCCCACAGAGTGGTTTTAGAGGGAGGGGCTCCCTCCTCTCTGTCCTCACACTGACTCATAGCAGAGTCCACACCTGCTGGGAGAGACCACCTCTGTTACTATGACAACCTTTTCATCACAGGACACATTAGTCTCTCATTCCTCTCCAACATGTCCCAGATGCTGTAGAAAACAGTGAGTCAGGTCTTTCCATCAGACACCCTGAGCAGGTCCATGAAGGACTCGGAGTCTCTGGGACAGTGGACACATGGACTGTGTAAACAGCTTTCAGTCAAACCAAGTCTGTCTCAGTGTTGGAGACGTCTGTGTTTTAGTTACATTAGATGTACCAAGCTGTCGGACCAGTTCTGACACTCCTTGTATTTACAATGATGACACACACACACACACACACACACACACACACACACACACACACACAAACAAAAGGATTATTACTTATTAATCAGTATTGCTAAAGATAAATAAACGCGTTGATTATTCATTCAGTTTGATAAAGTGATCAAGATATACATTTTCATAACTTTACTAATATTGATGAATACCATTGATAATAGCTAATAACTGAACCTGTGCTTCCTAAAAACACAAAGAAATAATCAGCAGGTTGATCAATAAAGAAAAGAATCACTGCAGCATCATATAAAACTGCTCCAAACAGTCAAATGTACCTTACACCTGAACGCACCACAAAGACAATCTCATCATGTCGGTACTTTTACTGCAGTACACAATGATCTGATGGTCATTCTGAACTGCAGTAAAAGTACAAACAACTCAGTGTCAAAGTACTACTGGGTGCTGGATCAAGTGTCCCACGGCCAAGTGGATCAGAGCGGTCCGACCAGTTTGGAGCCTCCCTGTTTTTCCACTGATGTGAACTCAGATAACGTTGTGCTGTTGTTGTGACCTGAGAACTAGCAACAGTAATACATGCTAATCATTCTCAAACCACTCTCCTTTAACTCAGATGGACACTCATTTGGATCATAGTCTATCGATACAAATCTGAAGAACAACCCAGAAAGAAACTGTTCTTCTGTCCAGTCAAACAGATTGAATCAAAGTGATTCTGTTCATCAAACATTTCCAGACTCCTCTGGTCAGATTCTCACCTGCTGAAGTCTCTTCAGGTCAGTTTCCAGACCCGGTCCTCCTTCATGTGTCCAGGAGACACTGGGAGAGAAGAAGCTGCTCGTTGTCCCTCGTCAGTCCTGAAGTCGATGTGCATTTGATGTGAAGACGCCGTCACAGTTCATAACTTCAGAGTCAGAGAGACGTCAGAACCAGTCCAACCTGTTCCCAGAGCCAGTCCCCATCAGATGATGGAGGTCTACTATCTGTCCACTAGATGGTGCTAACTGACCATCTAATGAGCTAAAGATCAGCAACTTGTACAGCAGCAGGTATCTCTCCAAGTGGCCTCCGTGTGACATATTACTTTGATACTTTAAGTACATTTAGCTGTTAATATTTACTACCTTAATATATTTTTACACTACTTTTCTAATTGGGGCCAAAAACCAAATCCCAAATTAGAAAAGCTAATTAAACTAGATTTAGTCTGAATGTTCAAACACACAGCACAGCAACACAATCCCATTTCTATGGAAATAAGAGGCTGCTGCAGTCTGCCGTCCAGGTTGAGCAGAGGCTGCACAGTTTGACCAGCGGGCAGCGGCCGGGCAGCTGCTCACCAGGCTGCCGGATGGTGTCGCTAACAACTGGAGATGTACAACTATTATCAGACACACACACACAGACACACACACCAACACACACACACACACACACACACACCAACACAAACACACACAGACACACACACACACCAACACAAACACACACAGACACACACACACACACACACACACCAACACAAACACACACAGACACACACACCAACACACACACCAACACAAACACACACAGACACACACACACACAAACACACACAGACACACACCAACACAAACACACACAGACACACACACCAACACACACCAGCACAAACACACACACACACACACACAACACACACACCAACACCAACACACACAGACACACACACCAACACAAACACACACAGACACACACACCAACACACACAGACACACACACCAACACACACCAACACAAACACACACAGACACACACACCAACACACACACCAACACAAACACACACAGACACACACACCAACACAAACACACACAGACACACACACCAACACAAACACACAGACACACACACCAACACAAACACATATGCGACAGAGATGTTGCGATTGATTAGACAGATGAAAAGAATTTCTAAAGAAAGATATCTTTCTACATGTCCGACGGCCGATTATCGGGTTGGTGTGTCAGGGCTTTAAGATCCTTTTAGTTTAACATGAAACAGCCTCGAAATCACCATCGCCAAACCCACCAGACTCGTGTGTAGAGCTGCATATTTCCACATGGAAGTGAGTGAATGAAGAGTTTATCTCAACCAGACCTGAGTGGTGATTGTTGGAACAGTGGAAAGACGAAGCAAGATGGCTTCTCATAGTTTCATTTAGTTTCTTTCCACTTTGTATTTTACAATGATAAAACTACTGATTATTTACATGGAGTCTGATGGTAAATCCTGAATCATAATGGGAAGGGCAGGGCTGTGTAAATACTTTGGACATAGAGAGAGAGAGAGAGAGAGAGAGAGACTCCTCTGGTTTTCAGGGTGGAGGTCTGTAACTTTGGGACCGGTCCTCTCCAAGAGGAAACGTTTGCCCGGCACAATCTGTGGACTGTTTTAACTTTTCTCCTCCGTCTCGCCAACTTGGTTCCAGACCTGAACCAGGACTTTGCAGCTCTGCACATGCAGCAGATGGTGATTCTGCAACACGAGTTTCCCCTCCGAGTCCGAGACTCTGGGCTCCAAGTCACCTGGAAGAGACCAAAGGTAAGAACCAGGGTCCAGGTCTGGGTCTGGGGAAATGGGTGATGTTGGAGGGGCGAGGTGTCTGTGGTGGTGAAGGTGGAAGAGGGTTAGTTTGTTGGCAAAATACTTCAGAGTGAATCTCTGCCCTTATGTAGAAAAAACAACTTAAAATAGTCAATATTTTAATGAGTTTGGTTCAGAGCAACAAAACAGATGACAGCAACATTATTTTACTTTGATGGCAAAATATTTTCAGAGTAACTCTGTTCTGCCCCGATGTCCAAAAACTCTGAAATCTCCCAAAAATCTGGTTTTAATCTGAAAACATCACATTATAGATAGAGCAGAAGAGTTGACTCCCTAAAACTGTTGACCCAAGTGTGTTTTTGTATTTCTAGACTCCTCCCCCCCCCTCCTACCTGAAGTATCATCTCCCCCTCTCCTCCCCTGGTTTGAGGCGAAGTCTGAGTTCTTTTTAGTCATTGTGGGGACCTCTGAGTGTTTTAGTCTTTGTGGGGACCTCTGAGTGGTTTAGTCTATGTGGAGACCTCTGAGTGGTTTAGTCTTTGTGGAGACCTCTGAGTGGTTTAGTCTTTGTGGAGACCTCTGAGTGGTTTAGTCTTTGTGGGGACCTCTGAGTGTTTTAGTCTTTGTGGAGACCTCTGAGTGGTTTAGTCTTTGTGGAGACCTCTGAGTGGTTTAGTCTTTGTGGGGACCTCTGAGTGTTTTAGTCTTTGTGGGGACCTCTGAGTGGTTTAGTCTTTGTGGGGACCTCTGAGTGTTGTAGTCTTAGTGGGGACCTCTGAGTGGTTTAGTCTTTGTGGGGACCTTTGAGTGTTGTAGTCTTTGTGGGGACCTCTGAGTGTTTTAGTCTTTGTGGGGACCTCTGAGTGTTTTAGTCTTTGTGGGGACCTCTGACTCGCCGGCCGAGCTTTCTGCAGACCAGGACGTTGGTCAGTTTGCTGTCTGTAGTTCTCCAGAGAAATGTACATCTTGCAGCTGAAGAACAAGTGGTAACGTTGATTGCAGATAACAATAACTTGTTTCTTCACTTTCTTATCATAATTGTATTTTCACTGTCTGCAGAGGAATCAGCTGTTCTGGTGGATTTAACCTAAAAGAAGCTTGAGTCTGAGATGAAGACTGAAGCTAAAAGATCAGACATAAAATTCATAAAATAAACATTAAAGTGTTTCAATTAAGTGTTAACCCCCTAACCCTAACACCCCTAATAGTGTGTTAAACTTTGCTTTATATGGAGGACTTGAGCACTTATATAAGCCCTTCTTCCAGACCTCCAGTTACTGTCTTGTTTACCATTTTTTCATCTTTTGGTCTATTACGTGTACCTTTCTCATTTCTCCCTGTAAAATCCATTCCGTTCTTCCCTTAAACACTCTGGTCCCCTTCCTTTCATTCAGATGTCATTCTGCAACACGAGTCCCCCGAGGTGTCTGTGGTGGTGAAGGTGGAAGAGGATTAGTTTGTTAGCAAAATACGTCAGAGTGACTCTCCGCCCTTATGTCGAAAGAACAACTTAAAATAGTCATTATTTTAATGAGTTTGGTTCAGAGCAACAAAACAGATGACACCAACATTATTTTAGTTTGTTGGCAAAATATTTTCAGAGTAACTCTGTTCTGCCCCGATGTCCAAAAACTCTGAAATCTCCCAAAAATCTGATTTCATCTGGAAACATCATTATAGATAGAGATAGAGCAGAAGAGTTGAATCCCTAAAACTTTTGACCCAAGTGTGTTTTTGTATTTCCAGACTCTTCCCCGTCTCCTCCCTAAAGTATCATCTCCCCTGGTTTGTGGGGACCTCGGAGTGTTTTAGTGTTTGTGGGGACCTCGGACTCGCCTGCCGACCTTTCTGCAGAACAGGATGTTGGTGAGGTTCATGCACAACACTGATGAGCAAGTTTAGCAACATTATTAAAATACTCATGGGAAGTCCTAATTTGTGAGGCAAAATAACATGAGATCCACCTCAGGATGAGTACTGATCATGTTGAATGCAACATGGGGGGAACTTTAGGTTCAACATTTTATGGTGGGGGATTTTGAACATCAAACACTTCATTTTCTGCATCCTGGTTCATTTTTATGCAACAATTTGTGTCTTTTCTGTAAAAATTTATGGTGCAAATGTCTCCATGTATACAAAGGAAATATAATAGGTATTTGGAGTAGTCTGCACTGAGTTACATAGTTTTTTATTATGGGGGGGGTGTATCAATCTCAGTAAAGAGAGACAACTGATGAATGAAATCATGATATGATCAAATGAATAAATGATGAAACGTAGAAATTTTATTAAAAGCATTTAGAAACATTAGACTATATGATGATTGTTTATAGAAACATTTGTTTTCCGCATTTTAAATATATTACAATATGATTTAAAATATAAAGGACATAATAGTGACCAATAACAGTTGATTATTTTTGAGATGTGACATATCATGAAGTGTTTTAGTCAAACAGTTCAAATGTTGATAACCAGAGATGAAATCAGATGAATGTTTTTGTGTTTGAGTCTCAGATCTGCTTCACAGTGCAGAGTGTGTGTGATGGTGAACACACTGAACTTTGATTTCAGCAGCTAGTCTTCAGTCAGTGTTTCTGTCCACAGGAGAGACTCTCAGTCCTGCAGAGGACACAGAGACACTGAGGAACCAGACCAGAACCCAAACCCAGGATAGAGAGGCTGAGTGAATGTGGTGTTGAAGGTGTGGAGGTGGATCAGTGAGTCAGAGGAGACTGTGTAGAAGGACAGAGAGCCAGCAGGAACGTCCACATACACTGCTACTCTGTTAGAGACAGAGCAGGAAGTGAGGACTGTTTCTCTGTTATTGTGCCAGACAGAGTAACCATCTTCATCAGAGCAGACCAGACTCCAGGAATGATCATTACATCCAAACCAACAGTCTCTACTGTCTCCTCTCCTTCTGATTCCTCTGTAACTCACTGATATATCAACCCCTCCTCTCCTCTCGACCTCCCAGTAACAGCGAGCAGTCAGACCATCTCTACACAGCAGCTGACGCCAGTAGTCAAATCTGTCTGGATGATCAGGATATGACTGATCGTCCTCCACATCTGTCACCTTCCTGTTGTTGTCAGACAGTTTGAGGTTTCTGTGTACTGTGTTTGTGTCCAGTTCCAGTTCACAGACATCTGATGGAGAGAACAAGACACAATACAGCTGCAGGTTATCATCTGATCATTTATTAACAACTTTACTGACAAAAACTGAAAGAAAACCCTTCAAACGTTGATTTGATATCCAGCTGTGAGTGATGTTTAACAATCCAGTTCTACCAACATGAAGAGTTCCTGAACATGAGAGTCAACATGTCAACAATGTCCAGCTTCTTGTCCTCGTGTTGACCCGATGAGGACAGCTGATGATCCAAATCTAGAAACATCAACTGAATAAAGTCTCACTAATAAAACTGTCCCATCTTCTTCTACTGCAGCACAAAGCAGCTCTGAACCATCTGCTTTCTAAAACTGCTATTAGCTGATGTTCACTTATAGAAATACCAGTTTATGGATGAAAAATGAGGATTTATGGTATGTTTGTGTCTGTGTCGTATATCTGATACCAGGTCTCCCATCAGGGAGGAACTGGAAGATAAATCTACCTCAACTCACTTTATTCACCTTTAAAACAACAACACAACAACACAACAATCCAAGATGGCAGCCAAACCACACCGAGGTGTGGTTCTCAGTGTTTGAGATCTCAGGATTTTAGGTATTTTTTGTGATGTTTTATGTCTTTAAACTCAAATGAGTATACTCCCGAAAAACAAGACATTCTCCTCTATACTGGGATTATTTTAATTGCGGATGAGGCTGAATTTGAACTTAAAACCTGGACATTCACCACCTGGTAGCCCTGCTTGCTAGCAACCACCTGGATGCCTGGCTAGTAGCCTGTTACAGGTAGCTCTGCTTGTTAACCTGCTGCTTGTCACCACGTGCATGTCCTGCTGCTAGCCTGCTACTGGTATCCCTGCTGCTAGCCTGCCTTCAGTAGCTCTTCTTCTAGCCACCACCTGGTTGCCCTGTGGCTAGCCTGCTGCTGGTAGCCCTGCTTGCTAGCCGCCTCCTGGATGCCCTGCTGCTACCCTGCTACTGGTAGCCCTGTTGCTAGTCTGCTGTCAGTAGCCCTGCTTCTTAGCGTGCTGCTGATAGCCCGACTTGCTAGTGCTATATATCACTAAACACTAGCCACCACCTGGATGCCCTGCTGCTAGCTTGTTGCTGGTAGCCCTGCTTGCTAGCCACCTCCTGGATGCCCTGCTGCTACCCTGCTACTGGTGGCCCTCTCCCTGCTTCCTAGCCTGCTGTGGATAGCCCTGCTTGCTAGTCACCACCTGATGCCCAGCTGCTAGCCTGCTGCTGGTAGCCCTGCTTGCTAGTCACCACCTGATGCCCAGCTGCTAGCCTGCTGCTGGTAGCCCCTGCTTGCTAGCCACCACCTGGATGCCCTGCTGCAAGCCCCACTTGGTAGCCACCACTTGGATGCCCTGCTCCTAGCTGTCCTTGCTAGCCACCACCCGGATGTTCTGCTGCTAGTCTCACTAGCTAGCCACCACCAGGATGCCCTGTTGCTAGCCTGCTACTGATAGACCTACTCCTAGCCTGCTGCTTTTAGTTCTGCTTGCTAGCTATTCACCTGGAAGCCTCCTTGCTAGCCTCTATCCTGTAGCCCTGACTTTTTGACTCTAAGCTACTGTTCACTCCTGTTTAGGCTGTCTTCAACTAAATCTGGTAACTTGACATCATGCATTTGTTTATATTCTTCATACTTATACAGTTCAGCCCTGTACTAGATGAACTTAATATGTCCAAAATGAGAAGCAGTATATTAATACAGTTAAACTATGGTCATTTCTCAACTACATCTACAAGTCATTATGAGATATACCGCCAGAAAATCAACCTGTGTAACCAAAAAAACTGTTCACAAGTAATTAAGACCCTGTATCTCCAGAATTTACTGCTGCTAAATGACTATTTTATTGTGTCAGATTTATTTATTTTCTCAGTTCAAAGAGGACAGTGGTAATGACAAACATTACCCAGCCAAACAAAAACTGCGGTGTATGATTATGCTTTTATTGATGTTATCTGGTAATGTTCAGCCCAATCCTGGTCCTGTTCCTGGTCCTCCTAATACTTTGCAATCCTTAGCCACTCCTTCAGATTTCAAAAGCAGACATGGCCTTGGTTTTATACATTTAAACGTTAGAAGCCTTGTCCCTAAAATGGATATGATCAATATCTGGGCTAATACAACCAATGCTGATATCATTATTATCTCTGAAACCTGGCTTAAAAAGTCTGTATCTGATGATATTATTTCTATTGAAGGTTATAAAGTTTATAGAACTGATCGGGTTGGCAAAGGGGGTGGGGTTGCCATATATGTGAAATCTAAGTTCATAAGCTCTGTAACCCTGTCACTAACTAAAGCTAAACAGTTTGAAATTCTGATCGTGAAAGTGAATATCTCAAAACATTCGGATATTACAGTAGTTGGGTGCTATAGACCTCCATCTGCCTCAAAGGATGCTTTCCGATCTATATCCCAAATATTACATGAAATTAATGACTCTGAATTTATCCTTATGGGGGATATGAATTGGGACTGGCTTTCTGGGAACTCTGATTGTTTTAAAGACTTGTGTAATGACCTAAACTTAGTGCAACTTATTAATGAACCAACAAGAATAAATCCCAAAGCAGAAATAAAATCTACTCTCCTTGATTTAATCATAACAAACTCTGTTTATAAATATACCTCAACGGCCGTATTTTGTAATGACGTCAGTGACCATTGTGCAGTCGCTTGTGTAAGAAATACTAAAATCCCCAAGGTAAAATCGCGCATCATCCTAAAAAGACATTTTAAAAGTTTTGAACAACAGGCTTTTCTGCATGATCTGTATCACAGTGATCTAAGTAGGGTGTCTTAGTTTTCGGATGCTGAAATGGCATGGAAATTTTTTCATTCAAATTTTATTTCCATCGTAAATAAACATGTACCAATCAAAAAGTTTAGGATCAGTGGTAAGGACAATCCTTGGTTCTCAGACAGTCTATCAGAGCTAATCTGTTTGAGAAATAAAATGTGGGCACAAGCTAGATTTTCCAACTCCTCTGATGATTGGACTGCATTTAGAACTGTAAGAAACAAGTGTACTTTGATGATTAGAAAGTCCAAATCTGAGTTTTATTTGAAGTCAGTCACAGAAAACTTAAACAACCCTTTAAAGTTTTGGAAATCAGTTAAATCCTTGTCAGGTGCACGTGTGACCTCAAACCTCCCTGAACAGATTCTCATTGGTTCAGATGAAATAAAAGACAAAGCAGCTATAGTCAATCAGTTTAATAAACACTTTATTCAGGCGGGATTCATATTTGATCAAACTGTCAATAAATCTGTCCCATGTCCTGCCATGTCAGCATCTGAAACTGAAAATGTAAATCGGGAATACTTTCATTTTAAACCGATTTCAGTGTCAGAAGTTCATAAAGCTCTCAGAGACATTGATCACAAAAAGTCTGCAGGTCCAGATAATCTGGATCCCTTTCTGTTAAAAGTGTCAGCTGATATGATTGCTGAGCCTATAGCGCATATTTTTAATTTGAGTCTTCTTTCCAACTCCATTCCCAAAAGTTGGAAAGCAGCCTATGTTCTCCTCTACATAAAGGCGGAGACTCATCAGAACTGAATAATTACCGTCCAATATCAAAACTCTCTGTTCTGTCAAAGATCTTGGAATCACTTGTGGATATACAGTTAAAACAGTACTTAGCTGACAAAAACATTTTTAATAATTTTCAGTCAGGGTTCAGAAGTGGCCATAGCACTATCACTGCTGCTACATTAGTGACAAATGATATTATTGGCGCCTTAGATAAGAAGCAACACTCTGCTGCATTATTTGTTGATCTTTCTAAGGCATTTGATTCAGTTGATCATGGATTGTTACTGACCAAACTACGTTCAGTTGGTTTAAGTGAAAAGGCTGTTGCATGGTTCGAAAATTATCTTGTAGATCGTACTCAATGTGTTTATGCTGAAGGTTATAAATCTGATTTTCTTAAGATAACCAAAGGTGTCCCTCAAGGATCAATCTTAGGACCGATTCTGTTTTCAATTTTTATAAATGATTTAGATAGAGATATTCAAGCCAAATTACACTTATACGCTGATGATACAGTGGTTTACACCCAGGCTTCCACCATTTCAGCAGCAGTGCAGGAACTTCAGACTGCATTTCAGACATTGCAAAATACATTATTGAGTCTAAAACTGGTTTTAAATATACAGAAAACAAAGTTTATGGTCTTCTCAAAAGCTCGAAAACAGCTACTTGACAATTGTGGCCTCTTGTCCTAAGATGGGAAATCAATTGACAGAGTGTCTTCATACAAGTACTTGGGGATATGGATAGATGATAAGCTCTCCTTCAATGAACATATTATTGCTTTGGTCAAGAAACTTAAAGTGGCTTTTATTTCAGAAATAAATCTTGTTTTACTTTTAGTGCTAAGAA
Source organism: Percina caprodes (assembly GCA_013375575.1). Lineage (NCBI taxonomy): Eukaryota > Metazoa > Chordata > Actinopteri > Perciformes > Percidae > Percina > Percina caprodes. Next base: position 4,716 of record JABXJD010002565.1, on the reverse strand, counting down.
GAAACTTGTGGAAGCTACTTTTCTGTCTGTAATTGATTATGGAGATATATTGTACATGCATGCCGCATCTTCCATCTTGTGTCATGTTGATTCAGTTTACCATGCATCACTACGATTCATAACAAATACAAAGTCCCTCACCCATCACTGTATTCTTTATGATTTAGTTGGTTGGACATCACTTAAAATTCGTAGACAACAACACTGGTATATCTTTATTTATAAAGCTATACTTGGCAAACTTCCACTGTACCTCTGTAATCTCCTCTCTGTCTGCTCTGGTACCTATCAGCTACGCTCTTCAAAGTGGTTGCTGTTTAACGTGCCACGAGTTGCAACCGAATTAGGAAGAACTGCTTTCTATTATTCAGCACCTTGGGGGTGGAATAATCTACAGAAAGTACTAAAGTTAGAAACCCTTATGTCCATTAATGAATTTAAAACTATTGTAAGGAAGGTTGTGATGGAGACATGTTCTTGTTTTTCTTGAGAGTCTAATTGTGTTTTTTAACATTTTGTACTTTTTTACCTTGAAAATGTAACTTGGTGTTTATGTATGTGTTGTGATTTGGCTGCTACCTTGGCCAGGTCTCTCTTGTAAAAGAGATTCTGAATCTCAATGGGACTTCCTGGTTAAATAAAGGACTAATAATAATAATAATAAAAACATCTTTGGGACATTAATTATGCCGTGTTGTGTTCAAGGACTGTGAGTTCTTTTCATCGCTTATTTATTAAAAACATCCAGAGAAGAAAACTGAAGGTTACTTGAACACAACTTATGTGAATAAAAATAAAGAACCAAAGTTAGCTTTCTGTTGGCTGGACTGTTGATTCATGTATTTATGTATTTATTAGTTCTGTTGGATCAACGTGTTCAGTTTGTTCTGTTTGTGGATTTTAAATTAATTAATTAAATCCTAACATCTTTCCAGAAAAGGAAGAAAATATATCTTCGTACTTCAGGCAAGAAAATCTAAAAATCAAGTGTAGGGACCTCCACAAATACTGTTAATTAATATAAATAAAGTATTTTATACAGTTACCTACATTAATACATGGTGTTTCAGTTCATAACAGGGTAAATACAATAAGCATTTTTCCCATAATCCTTTGTTTTGAAGGGAAGTGTAATGTATTTCCAGTGGAGTAATCTAAGTTAATTATTCACTGTATAGCTCCACTCCTAGCCAATCAGATGGCTTTGTTGGGGAGTAGAAAAGAAAGGAGGAAGTCAGAGAGGACATGTAGAGCACGTTGGAGGGAGAAACATGCAGTCAGCAGAGGAGAGAAAAACTAAGTTTAATGTCCAGCTGACTGAGGTCTGGAGACTAATGGACTTTAAACTTTTGTAAAGTATTATTGTTGCAGTTAACAGTCGTGTGCAGCTCTCAGTTTGGTAACTAGTTATCCTGTAGTTTTAAGGTAAGTTCAGGCAGGTTAGCTGTGTTTGTGTGTTCACTAGCTTTGAAGGTGACAACTGTTAACTGTTGACTTGTTTAAGCTAGCGCCGCCGTGAGGACAGTCAGCTGGAAACGCCAGCCGCAGCTTTCACCGAGGACCGGGAGGAACCAGGACTTCACTGGAGGACCAGGACTTCACTGGAGGACCAGGACCAGGACTGTGGTGTTGCTCGACGTTTCAGTCAGTAAAAAAAATGTAATGTCATCAACACTGCTTTAAACTCTGCTTTAAACTCTGCTTTAAACTCGGCTTTAAACTCGGCTTTAAACTCGGCTTTAAACTCTGCTGGTCTTCTTCAGGTCTATCCCAGCAGGGTGGAAACCTTTCATTAAATATGGGAGTTTAAAGCAGTGTTGCAGACATTACATGTTTTTCACTTTTGAAATACCGATATAGCTCATAGTGAGTTAAGTAGTTCCACAGTGGAGGCTCCGCGTTATTGGTTGTTGATTATTTCTTTATAGTTACCTATGCCTATAATAACAACATTCACTGGTAAAGGGAGATTTAGCCAATTCACCATAATAAGTAACCTCATCTCATATTATACTTCCAGCGCCAGGAAGGGGTTAAACTAGTGTAACACACAGCTGAGTTCTCTTAGAGCAAACTTAAAACACACTCACACTTCCTCAGACCAGGTCTCAGTCTCTGTGGTCCACCATGGTCCACCCTGCAGGAAGACACAAAGACAATCCACTTCATACTCCAGGGCTGAGGATAATTGAAGGTTTAACCATCATATTGTGAAATGAGACGGAGTGAGACTACGTGGACTCTGCAGCTTGTTCAAGTCAAAGTCAGGGCAATGCTGCTGAAGCTGTCACGGTGTGGTTACACTTAAGCCGCCTACACATGATACGCAATTTGCTCTCTGAGCACCGCTAGGTAGGACGCAGAGCAAAGCACAGCGCAGGTAAACGTCATTAAGGGGGCAAGGAAGCTATTTCCTGTTGCTAGGTAACGACATGCAATTATCTCATTGGTTGCGCGTACCAAAGGTCAGCGGCAACTAGGTAAAGTTGAAGTAATTTGAACTTTGAGTGCAGATCAAAGCGACACCACTGCCCCCGTAGGAAATCAATGGAACCACCGTACTTTCCAGACCTCTGTCTTTGAATAAATATTTGTATTTGTGTTATAAGATTGAGAACCTCTGTAATACACCTTCACTTAGATCCCCCATTGAACATTAACCAGAGTTTCTCAGTTAGTGACAAAAATAAATAAAATGAAGTCTTGGTCCGTCTATACCTGAGAGTGTCCAGTCTGCAGTCTGGATCCTCCAGTAAAGCAGAAAGCCGCTTCACTCCTGAGTCTCCTGGATGATTGTAGCTCAGGTCCAGCACTCTCAGATGGGAGGGGTTGGATCTCAGAGCTGAGGCCAGAGAAGTACAGCCTTCCTCTGAGATCATACAGCCTGAGAGACTACACACACACACACACACACACACACACACACACACATTCAGGTACAATGTGGGCCATCTCCCGGGAGCAATACTTAACAATTACTTGTGCTAGAAATGGGCGGGGCTTTACAGTCCAGCTGTACACAACAAGAACTAATATTGTGTAGCTACTTGAAAATGTCATTATCCATTAAAGAGAGAGAGAGAAATAAACCATGTTTGTAATAGTTTTGCAGTTATTACATTCTAAATCACAAATAAATTGATTGATTGCTCCGTTCTGCTGGTGTTGAAGCTGCCTGTAAAAACCCAGCACAATAAGTGAATCACTAATTTCAGGCTCAGAGCTGAATGCTAAATGTAGCTTATTTTGCATTGTGACACTATACTATTTCAAATACTGTATTTGTATATAGCAGAATGGCCTTAGAAGCTGAGTTTTTATTTTATTGTGCATCTTACTGTGAGAGAGACAAGGTATTGTGAGACATGTATTGTCATACTTTTGTTAAAAATAACAATTTCCACTATACAATCACAGTTTAATAAAGAGCAGAACTCCAGATAACTGGTGTGGGCTTCTATGTCTCTGTCTGTGATGTGGACATGTCTATCCTGATTTGGTCTGGTTTCCCCATGAACAGATGCAGATCCACATTCCCAATGTAGTGAGACTGTCACAAAGGGGACCGTCACATTGGCTTGAGCCTTCCTCAGCCGAGCTGCTGCCAGGCAACTCTCACTGGCTTTTAGTCATTGCAGAGAGTTTCACAAAATAACAAAGGGCAGGACAGCCAGCTGGCCTTCTTGTTGTGGGACTATTAAGTAATATTAGCTGGCTTGATATGTCTTGTGTCATTGGCTCTGTTAGCAGAGTGGTTGACCCGCTAGATTTTTATTTGAAGTAATGTAATCATAACAAATGCACGTGTAGAAGTATCAATATTTACAACAGCAGTGTAGAAGTAAATTATTGTGAAACTGTAGGAACACAAATCGAAAAACATATGAATGTTACACAATGCTGCTTTAAAATGCATTGTTACTCAGGTCCTAACTGAACACCAACCTGAGAGTTTGCAGTTTGCAGTGTGGACTCTTCAGTCCAGGAGACATCAGCTCCACTCCTGAGTCCTGCAGGTCGTTGTTACTCAGGTCCAGCTCTCTCAGACTAGAGGACGGGAGCTGAGAACGGAGGTAAGAGCTTCACATATTCTCTCTGACAATGTACAGCCACTCAACCTAAAAGAGATTCAATAGAAAGGCCATCCAATAATTAATATATGAAGAAAAAACAATTTAGAGGTTCATCCTATGCAAACAGCTTAGCACCAACCTGAGAGTTTCCAGTCTGCAGTGTGTACTCTTCAATCCAGAGGACAGTTGTTTCACTCCTGAATTCCGCAGGTTGTTGTTACTCAGGTCCAGCTCTCTCAGACTAGAGGACTGGGAGCTGAGAACTAAGGACAGAGTTTCACAGCTTCTCTCTGAAAGGTCACAGCCACTTAGTCTGAAAAGGATTCAATAAAAAGTCAATCATATAATTAACATGAAGAAAATAACCGTTCAGAGGGTGATACTTTTTATTGAACCGAACACCAACCTGTGAGTTTCCAGTCTGCAGTGTGGACTCTTCCAGTCCAGGAGACATCAGCTCCACTCCTGAATCCTGCAGGTTGTTGTTACTCAGGTCCAGCTCTCTCAGACTAGAGGACTGGGAGCTGAGAACTGAGGACAGAGCTTCACAGCTCTCTCTGACAGGTTACAGTCTTTCAGCCTGAAAAGGAATCAGCAATGTATAAGAACACAGCTTCAAGCAAACCAAAACAAATTATAATTA
>JABXJD010000978.1:0-127682 GCA_013375575.1 Percina caprodes | reverse complement strand
AATTTAAAATGTTATATGTGTTTAAACATTGTGTGATTTGCATTATACATTCAAGCCAAAAGCGCAAAAGCATTATTTCAACATATAACCCAGCTCTACTAAATGTGTCAGAAGCAGGATAGATGGTTAGGGACACATCCTGTGTCTGGTTGTGGTCCCGTTTACTGCTCAACTAACAGTACAGCAGGTCATGTTATTCTTTGCTCTGCAAGTCCTGATAGGGTCATAAATAGGGATGAGCCGATACTCGGCAAACGAGTATCCGGTGCGGATAAAGCACTTTTGCGAATACAAGTATTATACGAGTAATACAGTCATTATTTGTACTGGATTGGGTAGCGGACCGTGCGCGCCCGTACACACACGCTCTGCTCACTCACAGAACAGCTCTCTCTCTCTCTCTCTCTCTCTCTCTCTCTCTCTCTCTCTCTCTCTCTCTCAGGTCTGCAGGTCTCTCTCTCTCTCTCTCTCTCTCTCTGAGGTCCGCGGGTCTTTTCCGTTAACGTTTAGGGTTTCTTCAGCTTGAGGTTTGTTTTTTACTTCGGTTTGTAGTACTTACTTAACCAGTAGATTTCTGGTAACTAGGGGTGGGCGGATCGATCTAAATATCGATAGTATCGATGCCAACGCTGGTATTGGTATTTGATCGATACAACTGTAATTTCGATATTTTAATTTAGATATCTCTCCTCTACGTTCACTATACTTTGCTTGTGTCTTCCACCTTCCTGAGCAAACGCCTTCGTTCTCATCTTGGCCCACATTGCTCCTCCTCCCCTTGCTCCTCTGCTGTGATTCGTTGTTGTGTCGTCACGTGACTCACTGACACAACGCGCAGAGGAGCAGCGAGACTGATAGCACATTGAATGAGAGATCAGGATGGCGAGAGGAAGAGAAGTGTTGTGTGGAGCTATTTTACGGCACTAAATGATAATACTGCAACTTGTGATACGTGTAAAAGAGCATTCGATACTGTGGCAACACTACAAACCTGTACAAACACTTAAACACACATGACAAGGAAAATGCTGATCTACAAAAACGAAGAAATGAGGAAAAATCAATCCACTTCCAGACCCCCGGCACAGAGACGGAGTTCGTTGGGAGAGTCATTTCAGAGAGGCAGAGAATACCCAGGTAGCTTGTAAGAGTAGGCTAATATTATGTTAGTCATGTCATATCGCGTCTTGTGCATTAGTTAGTGTGATTGCTCAAGAATAAGACATCATGAAGCTGAGAGCAACCTGGCCAATTTTAATTAATTTAGACCTGGGTTGTATTCACTTATCCAGCGCAGAAAAAGGGAGACATTTTTGTTATTCTTTATTTATTTATTTATTTATTAAAGGCTATAAACTTTGGTTTGTATTCATTCTACAGTGCCTAATAACTAATAATTTTGTGCACTTCAATACATTAATAAAAAATTGCCTAAAGAATTGATCATTCATTCACCTCAGAAATAATGAAATGCTCTCCCCTACACAAAAGTATTTTTTAAGTAAAAGTATCGTGTTGGTATCGGTATCGGCAATACGGATCCTATATGTATTTGGTATCGGATCAATGCAAATTTTGCAGTATCGCCCACCACTATTAGCTATGTGTCAGTTGAGAAGCCAGTCAAAGGGTGCTGCAGTTGCTTAGCAACGGTGCACAGATCCAGCCATTGGTTGGCTGTGCTGGGTTTTGACCTATGACATCAGATTCTAAAATGGCTTTGATCCTTTTTGATGTGATGCGTGACAACTTTCTTTAGCATATAGACCCCTATAAGTTAAAGTCACTCCTATTTCTGTCTGTAGAGTTGAAGCAAGGTTATTTTGAGACCAGATCATAATTTAATACAACACAAATCTGAAAAATCTGTAGGCTACTAAATACCTCTTTCGATACCATTGCAAGAAGAGCAAGAGTCCTTGAAACACAAAACAGGATTTTTTTTTTAATCTCACACAGTGCTGGTACAGAAAAAGTCAACCAATACAGTTGATTTGAACACTTATCATGTCTGGACCAGAAATATCACAGACAGAGGACATGCCTGAGGTTACAGGAGGTACTGTTCGCCCACTGATTGAATCCTTTTTTAAAAGGATAACACCGGAACAGTGGGGAAGGAGCGTAAAAAAGGGTCAGAGGACATGAGGAATGTGAGTGTGAATGCACTTATACCACTTCATATAGCACACAGCCATCTGTAAATATGGAGCATTGCCAGTTTCTGCAATGGACCGTTGTAAATATGTAAATCTATTTCACTAGACTTTAATCTACTAGTAACCCTAGCTCTGACTTCAGGTCACCAGGTTGGTTAGTAGAATCTTCTTTTAAATAGTTTTACTTTTTTTACTGTTGCATAAGTTGTTTTTACCAACCTTATTCCGTTTGTCTTCAACTTTATCTTGAATATTTCTTTAAAGCACAATGTAGTACAATATGAATGCGTTATGTATTGTTGATCCTAAATTGTTCTGATGATGACCAAGGATGAGGATGAGACCCAGCCCAAATAGGAGGTGAAGGAGGTAAGTGTGCTGAACAGCTGGCAGCATTGGGAAGGGTTCACACCGTTTGACCGATTGAAAATGTTGCTGTCTTAAAATAAAATTCCTCTCTTCCATCAATCTGATGTTCTTTGGTCCGACTTGTGCTCCCAGCAGAAATAACGTCAAATATTCTTTATAATAGTGGTGAAAATATATGAAGTTGAATATTTTGTTTCATTTATATTGTTGTTGTGTACCAGCAAACATTGGAGACTAAAGAGGAGACGAGGCTTCTGCTGATGACAAGGTCAGAAGGTGTGATGATGCTAGTGATGACATCAGTGAAAACCAACTTTGATGAATCATGATACTTTTTTACTGGTGATGTTGAGTCAGCACTGTGCTTTAAATGTTTGTGCTCATCAGAGTAAAGCTTTGATATGTGTTCATCAACTTCCAAGTTGGCTACTTTACAGCATTGTGTTTAATATTTATGTAGTTGTAAAGTCAATCGACAATCAAAGGACAGAAAATGAAAACCATAGCGCTGCAGCTTTGCAGAGCTGTCCTTGAGCTTCTAGTTCAGTGATAACTTTTTGTGACTATTTGAGTTCCAGGTTAAACATAACTAACCATTTGCACCTCTAAACGCCAGCCACGCTTTTATTTCCCTCATTGTGGTCAGAAGGGTAATAAATAGGCTTTACAAAACAGTAGATGATTGGCAGTTTTAACTTTGGTCTGTGCTGTTTTAAAATGATGTATCATGATGATTAATCTCACATCTCATGTCTGCTGCAATGCTGTAGCTGTTATATCACGCTTAACAATGCTGTTGCTTTAGCAGCTCACCACTCAGCCTCCTGCCACAGCCTTGCAGTCTGCTGCTCTGGTCTCGACCACTGGTGCAACGACTTTGTTGATCGGCCAAGCCGAGTGTGCCAGGAGCCCCAGAGCCCATTGATGTGCCCACCAGTCGCTGGCTGCTGACCGTCTATGGCAGGGACATCCTCTCCCGCCTGGACCATATCAAGGCCAGCATCACCTCCACAATTGGCTCCATCTTAAAGATGGACTCACCCAAACAGGTAATAAATAATCTGTGTACTTCCCTTTTTCCTCTTGCCCCCTTTTTATCTGCGCTTCACCTTTTGGTTGGTGCGACAATCCGCTGAGGATTTATTCTTATCATCAGTGTCTGACTTGGAGCGTTCCTCAGCCTTCCACCAGGAGATAGACTGGATCAGCTCGTCGATATTGCTAGAGTCCGATCCAGTGTATCTAAGAACGACTATGCTGGCTATTTCAGAGATTACTGAGATGATCGATAAAGTTGAGGAGACAGTCTTCTCGCTTCCCCAGCTGGAGGGTCTGGAGGTAGAATCTGTCTCTCTGTTTTGAAATGTTTTGCCTCATTCTTGAATTTATCTGGATCCAGAGGGCTTTGTTTGGCATTTATATTCTGTTGCAAAAAGACATACAGCGACAAAGTGTAAGATACAGGTACTACTAGTACTAGTGTTGCCACAAAGCACCTGTGGAGCAATGTACATGTATAATATAATGTGAGCAGGGGAATAATAAAATGTTTTATGGTTTCATTTCTACCTTCTAATACTTTTCACAATGGTATAATCTCATGAACATTGCTTTTTGGGGTTCTTGGACTATTTAGCTCATCTATTTTAGGAAAATTCCTAATAAAAAATAACCAGTACTTGTAGCTGTGAAATTAACATTGTGCTGCAAAAATCAAAGATTAATTTCTTAAATTTAGTTGAGTGGGTTAGAAGTAAAAAGCAGACAAAAATACTCAAGTAAAGAATAATTTATACCTCTTTCTATTGAGACATCTTCAGTTTTTTTGTTCTTCTGCTTGTTGCCCTTGCAAGTGATGAGTTTGAAGGCAAGGCAAGGCAAGGCAGCTTTATTTATATAGCACATTTCAGCAACAGGGCAATTCAAAGTGCTTTACACAAAAACAGTTAAAAGAAAGTAAAACCGATAAAACACAGAAGAAACAGTTTAAAAAAAAAAAATATATATATATATATATATATATATATATATATATATATATATATATATATAAAAACAAATAAAACACAAGAATAAAAGTTACAGTGCAGTATAAAAGAAAGAAATGAACATAATTTAAAGAAAGGCAACATCGAAAAGAAAGGTCTTCAGCATTGATTTAAAAGAACTAAGAGTAGCAGCAGACCTGCAGGTTTCTGGGAGTTTATTCCAGATATGAGGAGCATAGAAACTGAGCTGCTTCCCCCTGTTTAGTTCTGACTCTAGGAACAGACAGTAGACCTGTCCCAGATGACCTTAGAGGTCTGGGGGGGTCATAGTGTACTAGCAGATCAGAAATGTATTTTGGCCCTAAACCGTTTAGTGATTTATAAACTAGCAAAAGAACTTTGAAATCAATTCTTTGGGGCACAGGAAGCCAGTGTAAGGACTTCAGAACTGGAGTGATGTGATCCAGTTTCTTGGTCTTAGTGAGGACTCGAGCAGCAGCGTTCTGAATCAGCTGCAGCTGTCTGATTGATTTTTTAGGGAGACCTGTAAAGACCCGTTACAGTAGTCAAGTCTACTGAAGATGAAAGCATGGACAAGTTTTTCCAAATCCTGTTGACACATAAGTCCTTTAACCCTTGATATATTCTTAAGGTGATAATAGGCTGACTTTGTAATTGTCTTTATATGGCTGTTAAAATTCAGGTCAGAGTCCATGATTACACCAAGATTTCTGGCTTTGTCTGTTGTTTTTAACATTGTTGTTTGAAGCTGAGCGCAAACTTTTAATCTTTCCTCTTTTGCTCCAAAACAACCACCTCAGTTTTTCCCTCATTTAATTTCAGAAAGTTTTGGCACATCCAGCCGTTAATTTGTTCAATGCACTTAGTCAGTTTTTGTATTGGACTATAGTCCCTGGCGATAAGGTTATGTAAATTTGTGTGTCATCCGCATAACTATGGTAACTTATTTTGTTGTTTTCCATAATCTGAGCCAGTGGAAGCATGTAGATGTTAAACAGAAGAGGCCCCAGAATGGAGCCTTGGGGAACTCCACACGTCATATTTGTACGCTCAGATGTATAATTACCTATTGACACAAAGTAATCCCTATTCTGTAAGTAAGATTCAAACCAGTTTAGTACTGAGCCAGAAAGACCAACCCAGTTTTCCAATCGGTCTTAAGGTGGATGTCATTAAAGACCTTAACGAGAGCCGTCTCAGTGCTGTGGTGTGGTCGGAAGCCCGACTGAAAGGTATCAAAGCTGTTGTTTAGTGACAAGAAATAATTGAGTTGTTGAAAAACTGCTTTTTCAATGATTTTACTTAAGAACGGAAGGTTTGATATTGGCCTATAGTTGCTCATTAGGGATGTGTCTAGATTGTTCTTTTTTAAGAGTGGCTTGATTACTGCAGTTTTCAAGGCCTGTGGAAAGATTCCTGAAAGAAGAGATGTGTTCACAATCTGTAGAAGATCAGAAGACAAACAATTCAAGACATTTTTGAAAACACCCGTTGGTAGAATATCAAGGCAACAGGAGGAAGTTTTCAGATGTTGTATAATGTCCTCCAGGTTTTTATGGTTGATCGCATGAAACTCAGTCATATTGGAACTAGTTCTGCTTGAACACTGTGACAACACACATCCTGTACTTGATATGGAGGCACTGACTGTTTGTCTAATCTTTTGAATTTTTTCTTTGAAGAAGGAGGCAAAGTCATTGCAGGCCTTGGAAGATAAAAGTTCAGATGCTACTGGTACTGGAGGGTTTGTTAACCTATCGACAGTAGCAAACAAAGCACGTGAATTATTATTGTTTCTAGAGATAATATCAGAGAAGAAGGACCGCCTTGCATTCCTCAGTTCCAAATTATAAATGCGAAGTCTCTCTTTATAGGTGTTATAATGGACCATGAGATTTGTTTTTCGCCACCTTCGTTCAGCTTTTCGACACTCTCTTTTTTCTGTTCTCACCAGTGGGACATTTCTCCATGGAGACCTTTTCTTACCAGAGACAACTTTGACCTTAGTGGGAGCAATGGCATCAATAACATTTGTAATTTTACAGTTGAAATGATCTACAAGGTCAGTGACTGAGAGCCCAGGGGGGGCGGGTGCGGCGGAGAAAAGCTGAGTAAATTTTTCACTGGTGTTTTCAGTGATAAACCGTTTTCTGATTATCTTTGTTTGGACACTTTTGGGCACAGAGATAGAGCCGTTAAAGAAAACACAGGAATGATCAGACAGAGCAACGTCAGTCACCACAACCTTGGAAATGTTCAGACCCATGGAGACTATCAGGTCCAGAGTGTGCCCCTTATTGTGCGTGGGCTCTGTCACATGCTGAGTCAGTCCATAGTTCTCAAAAACACAACCCAGTTCTTTGGTCCCCCTGTCCTGGGGGTTGTCAACATGAATGTTAAAATCACCCACAATGATTACACAATCAAAGTTAATGCAGATTATAGACAGCAGTTCAGTGAAGTCATCAATAAAGGTTGCACAATATTTAGGTGGCCTATAGATATTTAGAAATATTGCTTGAGGGGACGATCTCAACTGTAGAACCACATATTCAAAAGAAGCAAAATTTCCATAACATATTTGCGTACAGTGGAATGAGTCATTAAACAAAATGGCAACTCCACCTCCTTTCTTATTCACTCTATTCTCGCTCATAAAACTGAAGTTAGGGAGCTGACTCGATGAGAACAGCAGCGCTGTTATTATGGTCTAACCAGGTCTCAGTTAAAAACATAAAATCTAGATTGTGATTAATAATAAAATCATTAATTAAAAAGGATTTTCCTGCCAAAGACCTGATGTTTAGTAAAGCTAGTGTTAGTGTGTTCTCATTTTTTGTAACAGGCTGTGGCTGACGAGGAATGGATGCTAAATTTGCTAAGTTTGCAGTTAAGTGCTTATTCACCATCATTTTTCTATTGCCTATCACAACATAAATTGAGGAAGAATTGAAAACACAGGGCCGGGCTTGTCTTTGAAAAAGTCATGAGTGTCACTAGTCCTGGAGCCTAGGCCCGGCACATATCAGTTTTTGCTTGCTGGATTTTGCACACAAGCGTCCTTATCGGGCAGAGGTGCCTGGCGTTTTACTTTTGTCCGTGGTTGAGTCATGGGTGAAGGAAGGGGGGTAAATTTGGTTCCAACATCTACCAGCTGCTTCATCTGGTCAGTGAACTCCAACATGTGGGTAGGGGAAAGAGGGGAAAAGTTTTTCTTTTTGTGGTTGAAATGTTCACAGTTCAAAGTCCAGGACTGAAGTGAGGTGATGATGTCACAAAGAAATTCTGTTCTACTTCATTATTACACACACACACACACACACACACACACACACACACACACACACACACACACACATACACACACACACACTTTACCTAGTAAATAAACACATAATACATAGTTTATAACACATTATAATGTACATTATAATGTATAATGTATTAAGACATATTTTACATGAACTGTGTTATATTTTATTGGCTGTTTATATACCAGCATGCATTCATTTGTTCACACACACACACACACACACACACACACACACACACACACACACACACACTTTACCTAGTAAATAAACACATAATACATAGTTTATAACACATTATAATGTACATTATAATGTATAATGTATTAAGACATATTTTACATGAACTGTGTTATATTTTATTGGCTGTTTATATACCAGCATGCATTCATTTGTTCACAAACACACACACACACACACAGCCAAGGGGCAGAGGGAGTCCATACTCATACTGTCATTACTTCAGTGAAATAATCCCAAAACAAGACAACTGACAAAGTCCACAAATATTTAACATGACGCTTTGTTTGCTAATATCAAATTGCCTCTCAAGAACAGTCCTCAGCGTTCCCTCCATCTTGTTAATAGCTGCACGTTGTTCACTGAAAGTAATGCATAACATGTTAAGATGAGCTGTGAATTAATATTATTTCAACATGAAACATTTATCTTGATCACTATCATTAATTGTAAGCCAAGCAGAAATAAGTTCCTGTATGGTTAGTGACCTATAGGACTTTCAGAGGACACTTTGGGAATCCCTTCACAGCAACAGAAGTGATGCTGATGTGCTTTCTGTCTACAGCGCCATCTGCTGGTCCAGACTCTGAATATCTCAAGAGTGTATGGCTGCAGCCTGGAGCGTCCGTCTCATGCCATCCCGCCAGGTGCCACCCCTGAGCTTCAATTTTTCAAAATAAAAGCTTGCATTTGGAGTAACATAAGCTCCCGTCGACCATCATGCTATGAATAAATTATTTAAATATCTTTCTGTCTATAAAATAAATGCAGATTTTAGGCAAAATAAAAAAATCCTTCTGCCATCCCACCTGGTGCCATCCCAGAGCTTCTACTTTTCAAGATAAAATACTTAAAAAATATCTCTCTTAGCCTACTTTTCAAAGTAAAAGCTTGCGTCAGCTATCATGCTAATGAATAAAGTACTTGAAATATTTGGTGTTTTAACATTTTCCGACTATAGGTCCCGTTGCCGGGACCATTTGAGAAAATGTTTTCTTCACTCATAAATTGCAAGCATTAAATCTTCATAAACACGATCATGCAGCACATCATTTGAAAGCTTAAAGTCTCATGATTCCATTAAGCCCACACACAAAACATAAGGTGACTTACAGCAGATATAATCATGTTATGAAGTAAAGAAACACAGAAAGATTTGAGTCTAAGTCGAGTGTGTTTTCCTACCTGTTTCCTTGTGACTTTATTCACAGCGGTGAAAGATCGCCAAAACTTTTTTCCTACATCGCCAACAGTCCAAGGTATTAGAATGTCCAAGCCATGTAATCCAAAATTAGCTGGTCCCCTCACAATCTTGTAGTTTCTGGCCGAGTTTCGACGTAGAGAAATTTAGATAGTTCATAATTTCTGCGTTTTGATCGCTTGTATCGTCTCCCTTGGCGCGGTACAAAGTAGCTCTGCCCCCCCGTCAGAAACTATGAAGCACGAGCTTTCGAGTGAACTTTGTTGCCGGCCAATCCGTCTCCTGTAACCCGAGCTGTCCCTTATGGAACCCAATCATGTCGCAGGATTCGGAGGGCAGCCACGACGAATTGATTGATACCAAACTTGACCAGAAAAGTTTAACCCTGTGATGGCTCCAGCTGTGTCAAAGTAAAATATTGCCTTCTTATGGCATTTCACCATTTCATCAAATTATAATTACTTATTTCTATAAATTTATGTATGTAGTTATTCCAGGTATGTGTGTTTGTGATGTGGATGTGTTTTAATATTTGAGAAGTTTTGTATTTTGCACTTTTTGGGATTTTCTAGAAATAAGAAATAAAAAAAACGCACAGACATATCTGTAGAAATAAATTAATATAAAATCCATTTTCTGAGTCATTTTCTTCTGGATTCTTTCTGTATTAAGTTCAGACATGTGACTAGGGTACTATTTTTGTATCTAGCCCATGTAATATGCATACAGTAGTGTTTTTAAATAATTTTACAGATGATTTACTTGGACGGAAATAGAAATTCTCTATTCTAACCTCTTTAGCTCTGTGTCAGTAAGACCTAGTGTCACACTGACACTAGAAACAAAAAATTGAGAGTGTTAGCTTCCCAATGACCTCAGGATCATCCCAGAGGGCGAAAGTATGTGGGAACTGTAGCAATATATTTGGGGTAAAAATGTAGGCGAGAAAAGCATGTATTTTCAAGTGTTTCTAAAGAGGTTAATGCTTACAGTAGGCCTAGGCTAGATAATCAAAATCCTTGTGGAGAAAACGAATGGAATTCTGGTTTAGCTATGTGTCAGTTGAGAAGCCAGCCACAGGGTGCTGCAGTTGCCTAGCAACGGTGCTAAGCTGCAGCCATTGGTTGGCTGTGCTGGGTTTTGACCTATGACATCAGATTCTAAAATGGCTTTGATCCTTTTTGATGTGATGCGTGACAACTTTCTTTAGCATATAGACCCCTATAAGTTAAAGTCACTCCTATTTCTGTCTGTAGAGTTGAAGCAAGGTTATTTTGAGACCAGATCATAATTTAATACAACTGTTGAACGGAGGTTCAGTTGAAAACCCAAGAAACACAAAGCTAAAGCTAAAGATATATGTATTTGCTTGAAGTATAACTCACAGCTAAAATATGTGTTTGTTTGAAATTTCACTCACAGCTAAAATATATATATACTGCTTAAAGTGTGCTATGTAACCCATGATATATATTGTCTTGATGAAAGTATGAACTAAATATTAGAAACGGTTGAAACTTCATAATATTCGTTGGGTGTGACCTTTGACACATTTTTAAGTGTGCTAAGGGTCACACTTACTGTCCAGTGGAACTGGTCTGAACCTGTCCACTGCGGCAGCCACCTGCATGATTACGTAGTGGTGGTAATACCCTGTTGTCCAGAAGGGAGGGTTTTTAGCCTTGACTTTGAGTATAAATATGAGTTGATGTGGCCTCTCTCTTCAGCGCAAGCATACCCATTTATCGGGTTTTCCTAGTTTTCCTGGTTTTGATACTCTTTGCTTTTAGGGCAGAAAGAGCAGGGATTATTTCTGTATTTTGTACCTGTTTTTTGATTAGTCACTAAATAATAAAACTACCTGAGCTTGTTGTGAGCTAGGAGACCAAAAGACTTGTATTTCTTGATTTTAGTCATTTAATTTCTCTCTCCCACACCTTGGCTTTCCGAGGGCAGTTAAGACTCCTCTTTAACCACCTGGGCAAGTTGCAGCCGGCGGTGATCGACATTGACAGTCAGACCTCCTGTTATCTCCTAGTGGGAGTGCATTTCCCCATCCGCTCTGCCGGTCAGAGCCACCGAGTGCTTAGCCTCTCTCGGACCGGCGACCAACGAAGGCTAGCGGGCGTCCTTGAGAAGGAGGGGACCTCCGGTGACCCTGGGAGGAACGGTTCGTGACCGTGAGTACTAAAGAAAAATCACTGGTTGTAAAGATCCCCTCGGGCAGTGCTTAAAATATACAGGGGGACAAGAGACCGTTAGTGGGGGACGTCTGGGGTAAAAATCTGAAAAGGCCTCTTGCCTCGTCTCCGGTTTTCCTCATCCGGAAGGGGGCCCTTTAAATTTAGCAAGGGTGTGTGTGTCTCTAGTAAAAGAAACAAAACTGATTATTACTAGAAATAATAATTACTAATTGTCATGTCCTTTAATTCCCACATTAAGCAAATTTCAAGGATCGCCTTTTTCACCTACGTAATATTGCAAAAATCAGGAATATCCTGTCTAAAAATGATGCAGAAAAACTAGTCCATGCATTTGTTACTTCTAGGCTGGATTACTGCAATTCTTTATTATCAGGCTGCTCGAAAAAGTCCATAAAGATTCTTCAGCTGGTCCAGAATGCTGCAGCACGTGTTGAATTTGAATAAACTTCATAATTTACAAGGACCCAACAGTTCTAGTAGTTTCCTCCAGAGCAAGCAATAGTGCGACAGTGGCGAGGAAAAACTTCCCTTTAGGCAGAAACCTCAGACAGACCCAGGCTCTTGGTAGGCGGTGTCTGACGACTGGTTGGGGTTAGAATGAAGAGTGGCAATAACTGTCACAAAAAATAGTAGTTTGTAGTAGTTCTTTGTAGTAGTTCATGGCATAGCAGGGCACTGTGCGGCGTTACAAGGCACAGCAGGACGTAGCAGGGCACAGCAGAGCGTGGCAGGATGAACACGGCATCACAGGACGTGTAGCGGGACCATGGCGACAGCTGCTACCATGATTTTGGAGCCTCCCTGATCCAAGGAAACATGCTGGGCGAAAAAGAACATAAGGACTCCGGGGAATGACTCCCCAGAGCTAGGTTAGTAACAAGCGTTTCTGGGACTTGGATGCAGACAAATGGAAAGATAGAAAGATAGAGGAGAGAGGAGCTCAGTGTGTCAAACCCCAACCGGATTGGGCTGTATGCCCTGCCTCCCTCTAATTTTATTATATTATAGATAGATCTGACAACTATGACGAGAAGCAGGTGGGCCGGGTTAGGCGGACGCTGCGACTCCTCACTCCTTAACAATATTCAATTCTATGCCCTAACTAAAAGCTTTATCAGAGCATACCTAGGAGAGACAAAGTAAAGAGAGGAGCCTGGTCAGGCTAGAACTCTCCCAACCGGATCGGGCTGTATCGCCCTGCCTCCCTCTAGTTTTATTATATTATTGATTATATGATAGATAGATCTGACAACTATGACGAAAAGTAGGTGAAAGTCTTAAGCCTACTCTTAAATGTGGGGACGGTGTCTGCCTCCTGAACACAAACTGGAACCTGGTTCCACAGGAGAGTAGCCTGATAGCTAAACGTTCTGGCTCCCGTTCTACTTTTAGAGACTCTAGGAACCACAAGTAACCCTGCATCCTGGGAGCGCAGTGCTCTTATAGGGTTGTAAGGTACTATGAGCTCTTTAAGATAAGATGGTGCCTGACCATGAAGAGCTTTGTAGGTGAGAAGAAGGATTTTAATTTATATTCTGGATTTAACAGGAAGCCAATGCAGAGAAGCTGAAACAGGAGAGATGTGATCTCTTTTCCTGGTTCCTGTCAGAACACGTGCTGCAGCATTCTGGACCAGCTGAAGAGACTTTATGGACTTTTTGAGCAGCCTGGTAATAAAGAATTGCAGTAATCCATCTTAGAAGTAACAAATGCTTGGACTAGTTTTTCTGCATCACTTTTAGACAGGATATTCCTGAATGTGATGACTATGGAAACTTCGGTAGGCCTGGCCACGATTTCACAACAGGGAGATTTTTCCATGAAGGTTATTGAGAGTTTAACTCAGCAGAGTTTGACACAAAGTCAACACAAACAAAGAAATGTGTTTCCGCCCTGTTTCGAACAGGGGACCTTTCGCGTGTGAGGCGAACGTGATAACCACTACACTACGGAAACTGATGAACAGACTTTCTTGCATGTTCATGGGGAATTTCACCATTAATATTTAACTGCAAATGTTTAAAATGCTGTTAGACATGTTTATTTTTGACACCCACCCCTCTTTGGTTTCTTAACATCAAAAGCAGGGGAACGTTTCTCAGCTGGTTTATATATCAAAGAATTGACTCATACTTCAGGACATCCTACTTTCCGGAGATGTGTACGGTAGTTTGACAACTTGTATTTGAGGCTCATCTTCCCTCCTTCGTATCCTACCCACGAGCAGTAGAGTTTATTTGTCTGGAGCTGTAAAATTGCATTAGGTTTTCAACGTTTTGAGCGAAAAAGAATACCACAGCTCAAGTCGCTGTTAAGGCAACAGCTGCTCACTATCGTCATCTGTCATGCAGGTTTGCAGCTGTTTTAGCACATGTTGAAAAGCTATTTACGCATCATTTGGCTCTCCATATGTGTAAATTTACTGTGATAGACAGTTTGTACAGGAGTAAACTTGGACATGAGGATCAAGTAATTTAATAGATAAAGAACAGAACAAACTATCCCGGAGTCAACCCTAAAATCTTGTTATCCGTCAGACGTATTACCCATTGCCCCACTAGCCCTACGTTCAGAGAGCATTGGGAGTAGCTGGGTTCTCACACCATTCTATGCAAACAGTGTTGATCTTTGTTGGAAAGTGTACAGAAAGCCAGTCAAATCATTGTTGTAGTCTAAAATGTGGGGCCTCCTGCAGGACTTTTATCCTAAGCTGTCCAGTTTAATCTATGTAAAATGAAGCAGAGGATGGAAAAATCTAGAGTTATGACAGTGAAGCTGCCGTCACCCGGATTTGAACCAGGGTTGCTGCGGCCACAACGCAGAGTACTAACCACTATACGATCACGGCCACTTGGTAATAGTAGGGCCTTTACTGATATTTTCCCGGTTTCCCTAATTGTTGACTGACAAAAGAAAATGTCATGGATGGTTTATCTAGCACTGCTGATTCTGTCCTTCAGGGACAAACTTGTTTTTAAGGAAAGATGATTAGCAAGCAAAAACAGAAAAACAACAGCAAAAGCTTGATGATTGCTGTAGTTGTCTGACACTGAGAGGCTTAGATGAATTTACACACATGTTGAAACAATATATCCTCATCATTTGGCTCTTTATACATGTAACTTTACTTTGATAGCCAGTTTGTAAAGGGGTAAAGTTGGAAATGACGAACAATGGATTTAGTAGCTAAACAGCAGCCCGAGCTAGCCAGGAGTCAAACCTAGAATCTTCTGATTCGTAGTCAGACACGTTATCCATTGCGCCACTAGCCCCACATTCAGCATTTGGAATAGCTACGTTCTCACACCATTGTATGCAAACAGTGGTGCTCTTTGTTGGCAAGTGTATAGAAGGCAACCTTAGCGTTGGTAGCAAACCGATGACACATAACGTTATACAAAATCACAGATGTGCCTTCATGAACAATATTGTATTATCTCATAGGTACTGGAAGCCACCCGTCTCCACCAGTGTATCTCTGAGCATTTATTTTCAGTCTCAATGCCCAGATGTGTTACAAGATGTGCAGTGAGCGTTGTATTGTCCAGCAGAAAGGCAACAGATGTGTTACTTTTCCACTGCGATTTTTACCATAGCAGTGCCAGCATTTTGCCCAGGTTTGATTTTCAGCCACCGCCAGGTTTTGAAGCCATATGCAACATTAACATTACATATTTCACCCAGGGTTCTTCTCTTATTCAGTGATCTCAGAAAAACGTTAAAAAAAACAGTGAAACTTCAGGGGATGTAGCTCAGTGGTAGAGCGCATGCTTTGCATGTATGAGGCCCTGGGTTCAATCCCCGGCATCTCCATCTAGGTTTATGTCTTAAGTCTGTCAAAGAGCTGCAAAAGACTCTGATCAAGGTAATTATATGATGAAAGAAGTATTATAAAGACAATAAAGTCTGTTAAACAACTCTGTGCACTCTACCCATGTCCTACTCTACTCAACAGTTGAGAAGGATTTGTAGTGGATGTTGATTTGTCAAAATGGACACATCACAATTTTCCTCCAACATTACCTTTCATGGCACTGTCAACAACTGCTGAACTGCTTTGAACTTTAAATCATTAAGAATCTTCAGGCAGTACAAACAGACAACTAATGTTTTCTCACAGCTTTGCTCATGTTGCTTGGAAGGAGAAATGTTCAGCATCACTCTCTCCAGCTCTTCATCTTCATCCATCACTGTGATGCAAACAGACAAACATTAGTACTGGCCACCATGACAGCATGTGCATCTTTCTTACTAAACAAAAGAAAAACAAGACCCACCCATGGCTTCAGCAGGAGCATTTGACGATACACTCACCGGCCACTTTATTAGGTACCCCATGCTAGTAACGGGTTGGACCCCTTTGCCTTCAGAACTGCCTCAATTCTTCGTGGCATAGATTCAACAAGGTGCTGGAAGCATTCCTCAGGAGTTTGGTCCATATTGACATGATGGCATCACACAGTTGCCGCAGATTTGTCGGCTGCACATCCATGATGCGAATCCCGTTCCACCACATCCCAAAGATGCTCTATTGGATTGAGATCTGGTGACTGTGGAGGCCATTTGAGTACAGCGAACTCATTGTCATGTTCAAGAAACCAGTCTGTGATGATTCCAGCTTTATGACATGGCGCATTATCCTGCTGAAAGTAGCCATCAGAAGTTGGGTACATTATGGTCATAAAGGGATGGACATGGTCAGCAACAATACTCAGGTAGGCTGTGGCGTTGCAACGATGCTCAATTGGTACCAAGGGGCCCAAAGAGTGCCAAGAAAATATTCCCCACACCATGACACCACCACCACCAGCCTGAACCGTTGATACAAGGCAGGATGGATCCATGCTTTCATGTTGTAGACGCCAAATTCTGACCCTACCATCCGACTGTCGCAGCAGAAATCGAGACTCATCAGACCAGGCAACGTTTTCCAATCTTCTATTGTCCAATTTCGATGAGCTTGTGCAAATTGTAGTCTCAGTTTCCTGTTCTTAGCTGAAAGGAGTGGCACCCGATGTGGTCTTCTGCTGCTGTAGCCCATCTGCCTCAAAGTTCGACGTACTGTGCGTTCAGAGATGCTCTTCTGCCCACCTTGGTTGTAACGGGTGGTTATTTGAGTCACTGTTGCCCTTCTATCAGCTCGAACCAGTCTGGCCATTCTCCTCTGACCTCTGGCATCAACAAGGCATTTCCGCCCACAGAACTGCCGCTCACTGGATGTTTTTTCTTTTTCGGACCATTCTCTGTAAACCCTAGAGATGGTTGTGCGTGAAAATCCCAGTAGATTAGCAGTTTCTGAAATACTCAGACCAGCCCTTCTGGCACCAACAATCATGCCACGTTCAAAGTCACTCAAATCACCTTTCTTCCCCATACTGATGCTCGGTTTGAACTGCAGGAGATTCTCTTGACCATGTCTACATGCCTAAATGCACTGAGTTGCCGCCATGTGATTGGCTGCTTAGAAATTAAGTGTTAAGGAGCAGTTGGACAGGTGTACCTAATAAAGTGGCCGGTGAGTGTATATGGCGCATTCTCTGGGAAATTAACCAGAAAAAGTATGTCAAATTACAGATTTATTTTACAGTGTATGTTGTAACTGGTAGTTATTAGCGGTAATATTGCTAGCTGGTGCTGAACATGAGCGCTGACTTAAAAATTCCTCCTCCTCTGTGTCTGTCTGGTTTTTTTCCCCTTTCCCCCTGTCCTCCACGACACAGCTGTGAGATGAACTGCGGGTCTGCGGCCACAAATGCGCTGCCCGGTACGGCCGAGGCCGTGGGGACGTCCTCTGGGGTCCAAAGGTAAAGGTGTCATTTACTGGTGCTGACGTCAACACTTCTGGCATCCCGCTTGACTGCGATGTGTGCTTTTCTATTCCTGCAGTTCATTGTCAGTGAGAGCGTCGATTGACAACAAATGGGAAGCTTTCCTTGAGGAGTTCCCGATCACAGTCGGTGCCCTCGCGCCCTCCAAAGAGGACATTGTTTCTGCCGGATTCGGAGACCAACGGACCTTCTATTTCAAGTGGAGAAGAATGCAGTTGGAGAAGCGTGTCCTATATGTCTCCGGTAGGCACCAGATACTGTATGCTGTCTGTGAAAAGCTGCTTAGTGTCTCACTGTCTCGGTCTCTGTCTCTGTCTCTCTCTCTCCGGGAAGCATGGCTGCTTCAGGTGTACCGAGTAGTGATGGTCTAACTCGCGTCATGGGATTAAGATCTTGTGTAATTTTAGTGTAGAGGAATGTGCTCTAGCGGTTGGCATTGTGGTTGGTTACAACGCTATTGTTTCTGCATCTAAAATGAACAATGCGGTCGTTTTATTTTTGAATCTGTTTAAATCACGAATTCTTGTTGATTTTAATTATTACAAGATGATGAATGCAATCAACATTTTTGAAACTGAATGGTGTTGCGATGTTGGTATGTGTTCTGTACTTAATAATGAGTTGTTTTTTATATGTGATTTAAGGTAAGGTCATGTAGTGTTGTAGTTGTTTTTTGGTTGTGTTTTGTTAAATGACGAATAATTGTTGTTAAATAAAGCGTTTTAAAACTCAAAAAACTGTCTCTCTCTCTCTCTCTCTCTCTCTCTCTTCAAATTGCTTTATTGGCATGAATATTGCCAAAGCGTCAAGGATGATGGTGTGAGAAGAAATATATACATGCAATTCATTGAGTAAACTAAAATATATAGACATTTAAGATGAAAAAATAAAAACAGGAAATCAACAATTGTATTAATCAATCTATATACTGTAAAATATCTACTGTCAAATGTAAGCAAGAAAACAAAGACAGAAGCAAAAAAAAACTTCAAAACGTGAAAAAACAACTGGAGAAGAGGACCATTTGAGAAGTCATACTCTCTCTCTCTCTCTCTCTCTCTCTCTCACTCATTCACTCGCTCACTCGCTCACTCACTCCTTTCTTCCCAGGTTCCTTTGGCAGGCAGAAGCCGACAGAGGAAAAGGTAAAAGCTGTTGTGGCCAAGGAGAAGTGGAGCACAAATGTCCCCTCTGCATGGGATGTTCTGCAGATGTGGCTGTCGCCATTGAAGGCAGCCATAGAGGACAACCAGGACATCATCCAGTCAGTGGTGGAGCAAAAGTGGAAGGGGATTGATTTAAAGGATTTCGGAGAACCCAAGGGTAAAGGTGAGGAGAAACAGAAAGGCAAAGTTCAAACGTTCCTGCGGTGACGTTGCCATGGCAGCAAAGTAACAGCTGTTTATATGTTTGTGTTTTTCTTCCGCTGTATGCAGGCGTAATCACTACCATGCCGTTCTCAAAAGGCGATGTGGTATGTGACTACCATGGGACGCTCGTCTCGGAATCGGAGGAAGAAGAGGATGGAAGAAATAGCAGAGGGACAGATGTCCTATCTCTTCTTCTTCAGGGGACAGCTGGGGACAAAACTTTGCATCGATTCCCAGATGTTCCCCTGCGAGTGTCACCCTGGCAAGGACACATTTGGAAGGCGCATGAACCACTCGAGCAAGGTTTTCAATGTGAAGCCTGTGGTGTTTCAGCTGAACTTTGCGGATGGACCCAAAGACACCATACTCTTCTTGGCCACCAAAGACATAGCCGTCAACCGGGAGCTGCTCTGGGACTATGGTGTCAGACGGGCATCCTTCAAATGTGAAGGCATGGACCTGGCATGGCTGGATGACTGAGGACTTTTGGGGTGGGTGTGTGTGTGTGTGGGTGTGTGTGTGTGTGTGTGTGTGTGTGTGTGTCATCTTTAGATGAACGCCGTCCTCAGAAGAGAGCCAGCACTTCTGCAGAAATGCCAGAAGCTGAAGATGACCATCCATAACTTGCGGGCTCTGGTTCACAAACTGCAGGCAGAGTGATTTTTGCTTTCTATTTGGTTAAGGAAGCGTTTTTTTATTATTATTTATTTATTTTTAGCTTTTGTTTTTTCTGTGCACTTTATTGGTTTATGTATGCATTTCTTTTCTATTTTCATCTTAATGTTATGTAAACTTTATATTTATTTCATTGTAGTGTGACTGGTTAGTGTGTGTGTGTTCAAATTAATAAAATGTTATATGTTTGAATTCAGTATTGCCTACTTTTGTCTTTGTATTTAAAGTAAATATGGCTTATTGTTAACATTGTGGCTTCATTAGTGTTGAACATATAAAAATATATATAAAACCAGACAAGAGATGAATATGTGTTAATACAACAACGTTATGAGAACAATAACTAATGGCTAATAAAGTGAAGAGAGACATGGCTCTCTTACAGGCAATGCTGTTGCATTGCTTAGGCAATGGCGCCACCGTGTGGTGAAATATTCACCAACATGCTCTGGGCTTTGTTTGACAACGATGTTCACTTAATGTTTGCAGCAATCATGTTAACAAACGGATGGACTGGAGTGGTTTTTCAGCCACAGCTTTATTGATTAAGCACATTCAAATATAACTCTACACCAAATGTAAACACATAGCTTTGTCAAAACAAGTATCTAGAGACAATAACATGACATTGACCTAATAATAATCATAATAATAATAATAATAATAGGTAATACGTATGCAGAGGGGGATGAGAGCCATGATGTGGGTGGAGAGCTATAGACCTAAGCAAGCTGTGATTGCCTCAGACTCCAGCTCAGCTTTGAAAAGCCTTCAGTCTCTTCACTCTGAGTCTAGACAGGACATAGTGTAGTGCTGCAACTAGCTACCAGTCTGATAGGAGTACTACGTTTATATGGGCACATGGAAACCTTCACAAAGAGAGTTACAAAACAAAGCTTGTCAGTGCAATGCTCAATTCTGGGGACTTTGGCTCAAGGCATTCTTCCAACTAGCATATGGGCTAATTACAAATAATCAAGTGGTTTTTAAAGTGTCTAAATCCTTGAGGTCATATGCAATGGGGGGAAAAAATCACAACTCCAAGCATCCAGCATGCAATAAGAAATAACAGGGCTCTAACAAAACGTCCTTGACACTGAACAAGCCTCTACAAGCCAAATGCACTGCCACTGATCAGAGATTTTGGTCATCTGCACATATATACTACACACCCCACAATTCCACAAAAGTGCTGGCTGAAAGGTGGCAGTTTGCCTTTAATTGTTACTAATGTGTCATTGCTCCACACTGCAAAAGCTGTGTCAGAAACATTGATTCAATTATTAACCAGATGTGCTTGTTTAGAAAAAAATGAATCCATCCCTGCACACAAAATGAACACTCACACAAAATGTGTTATTTTGTTATGTCTGCTTCCTGTCCATCAAGCGCTGCCTCTTGCGCTTGAATGCAACAAATGTCCTTGATGGCAGTTTTCTTTACGGCATTCCTGCACATATCCCTGGTAAGCCACCTTGTGTGTCACCCTGGATTGTTGTGAAATCAACTGCTGTTCATCCATGCTCCACTTCTGCCCAGAGTTAGCAGGCAAGCACATGGCTGCTGACACCACAGGGGGCCTGAGCTCGTCCTGCTCTTCCACAGCTTGGACATCTTCCAGGGGCTGGACAAAGTCCTCCGACTCGCTGGCTGGCGGTTACAGGGATGGGAGGACGGCCGCCTGATTCTGCAACTTACACAAATAGAATAATGATGACAGTTAAGCGCAATAGCCATTGTTATTGTGGCAATAGTAATTAGAAAAGCTTAAAAAAAAACACAAAGACAGAAAGTGCTTGGGAAAAAGCAACAACTAAAAAAACAAAACAACACATATAACAACAAACCTTGTAGGGAACGGTCGGATGCAGTTTCCAAATCTTCACATTCTGCACTTTGTCCAGGGTGAATTTCCCCTGGATTAGCAGCTGCTGCAGTCTGGCCTGCGACACCCCCCCAAGGCCCATTTGGTGGCAAACAGTTTTTAGGTGCACATAGTCTATGTAGGCTCCATTCTGGATCAGGGCCACACAGGATATGAAGGTCAGTGTGTTGAGGAGCAAACCTCCCTTCATCTCCTTTGGAAGCCTCTCCAAGACTGTTGCCATCCAGGGCATGCCATGCTCTCTGTACACCTCCAGGTGTTTGCTGTAACAGAGGAGCGCCGCTCGATCTCGGAAATGACTTGGAGAGTCTTGGAGGCCACGTCAGACATTTTCAGGATGAATCGGTCCCCATGGCTGACCTGTACCCAGTCTTTGAAATTCCACCAGATCCTTCTGGTACTCCGGAGGTCTCTGAACTTAAAGGCTGGGAAGAAAACGATGCGCTCGGCCGTGAAGCCTTGGACGAGGCAATCCTCCACATCCTGGCCGGCGTCTCTCACCAGGGTGCGCGCTCTGCCAAACGTGTGAGGAACGGGAAGCTTTGTTTGGTGGCCAGGTTGGCAGCGAATGTCTTCACTTCCACCGCGCCAGTCAGCCTGCCAGGGGGTGTGTCTGACTTGAGGGCCGTGAAGGGTAGCTGATCGTTGCGCTTATACAGGTCTCCCAGTAAGACCCTTATCAGTGCAGCGCCGAGCACGGCCGGTCCAGCTTCCAAACACTGACAGAGCGGCCACAGCCTTCTGATGCGCGTTTCTTGGAGTGGGTCCCTGGTCCATTGATGGAGGGGTGGTGGCGATTCTTCCAGGCTGGCGCTGTTGTGGGGTGCCATCCCGATGAAACCCCTCTCATGTGTAGCGCTCCGTTCAATCACCGTGCTGGTTCCCAGGCTGGCACTGAGGGTGGTGTCCAGTGGTGAAAGCGGATGGCCAAAGAAAAGCTCTTCCAGAGCCAGCTCCGCCTGGAAGGACTTCCAGGAGGGTCGAATCTGCCCACGCCTCGCTGTCTCGAAAGGACTGCCCGAGGACGCCGGCCAGGTGGCTGACAACGCCGCGCAATGTGGACAGCAGACCGCGGCCATCCTCTCTGTCCCGGAAAGGCACCAGCAGCACATGGTCCTGGAAGAGCTTTTGCAGAGCAGACAGGTCAAAAAGTCTCTTGGGTCAAAGTGAAAGGGAACGTCGTTGCCCTCAAACCGCACCACCTGCTCTACGCGGCATCCCACCTGACCCACCAGGCGAAGCCTCAAGTCCCGAATATGTGTGAGGTAAGTGTGTGCCCTGCTGTTAAGGGAAGTCTTGAAATTTGGGTGGCTCAAGCCGCAAGTGACCAGCACTCCACTGACCGGATGTTTGAAAAGCTGGTTGTAATGGATGTGCGGGGCGTCCGCGTACATCTGTACGAAGGTTATCCTGCCAGTCTTTGACAGCACGCTCGCAATGGCCTGGCCCACGTCCATACCCTGGCTGTTTAAGTTGGACTGGAAATTGCACGTCTCATGCATTCCAAGAGTGGAAAAAAGCGACCCCCTCACACCAATCAGGGGCAGCAGGCCGTAACGTGAGAGGAGGAGGTGCGTGTCCTCCCTCGCTGCCAGCACCTTTGAGGCGAGGTGGACCGAGATGGACTCCACGGAATCAGGGTCGACCAAATCGCTGAGCTGCAGGACGTCAGGATCCCGCTGGCCAAACTGCCCGAGGGTGGCGATGACCTGCAAAAAATGGCAGCTGTTGGCCTTCTCCACAGCCCGGTCCAGGAGGCTCAGGATAAACATTTGATCCACCCTGAGTACTCGGTAGGACGCGGGGTTGGTGGTGCCTTGCTTCTGGACAGTGGGGCGGGTCATGTCCTTCTCTGGCAAGTGGTTGAGGAGTCGGAAAAACTCTTTCGTTACCTCATTTAGCAGTTCAGCCGCAAGTATGCCATACAACGTTGGGTTTTCAGCCTGAAGTCCGGCTCCGTCAGGCTGCTGGGGACGGCGCAGAGCGTCAGAACGTAGCCGCCGTCCACGTTTGATATTCTGTGGCCCAGGCAATTTCTAAGTGCCGCCACACCTTCTGGGCTGCAGCGTGGCAGGCACACGTGTTTTTTAAGGTAGATGTACTGCCTTTTGAGCCTGCTGGCACGGGACAGGTTCAAGTAGCAGATCTCTGCAACTATGCCCCTCGTGTGACGCATCTGGATCACGACGCCGTCGACGTCAAACGTATACCTGAGGCAGTGGGGATTGGTGAGGCTGGTGCAGTGTATGGGCAGGTGGAAATCGGCATGAAGGAATTGGCCAAAGTCTCTGTGATTGCCAACCTCCGTCAGGAGAGCTTCTGTGTTGTCTGAGGCCACGGTGGTGAAGTCTGCGTCCGTGGTGTCTGGGGTCTGGTGTGGGGGTGAGAATTGGAGACACGCCGGAGCCGACATCTTCTCAATCTGTCACCTTTCTCCCAGAAAAGAAAAGAAAAGAATAACATTAAATTCATCAACGAATAGGAGAGAAGGGCTTTTTGTTGATTTAATTAGTGATATAGTCCAAACACATTTTAATTAAAAAATAATAGGTACACTTTGTTGTTGTTGTTTTTTTATGAAATGTGACAGGGCTGAAAGCTTTAACAAGGTCAAAAGCTTTGGATGCATCAAGGAAACATGAAAACATTGTATAACCATGGCTTTGACACTTGGTGACAACTTCTTTCAGTGCATATATACACAAATCTGTGCTATTTTTCTTTTTATAACCACAATGATTGTCAGTAGTTGTTATATATTCTTGTAGTCTATCAAAAAGAATTTGTTCCAACACTTTAGAGAGTATGCTCACTAAAGCGATAGGCCTGTAGTTTTCTATACTTTAAACCCCACAGGTTTTGTCTTTAATAATAAAGCACAGACTAATATAGCACAGAAAGAGTCAGGTAATATGCCACGCGCAAATGATCCAGAGAAACATTGCTGGGCGAAACGGACAAAATGGCAGCCCCTGCCGGACATTTTGTGACATTCTATGACGAAAGGTTTTTCATTTAATAACTTTTCATCGATAACATCTTAAGATGACATAGACCAAGTTCACCAGACTTGATGCGAACGCCAAATTTGGTTAGTTTTGGAATATGATAATATGATATAAGCCCGTCAAAAAGGCAATTCATTTGACGGAAAAAGTATAATAATTCCTTCAATTCAAATAGGGCCTTCACCACGTTCGGCGCTTGGGCCCTAATTAATAGTATTTTTTTTACTGAAATAACTTTGACCAAAAAAAAAAAAGTAAAGTCAGTTAATAAAAGTGTGAGTGTTGCTCACTCGCTCCTGTAGTTGCACAAAGTAGCCTAACATTAATTAATACGACGCCAAAACCCCTGTGACATTGCTTGTAAAACAGTTACGTATTAAGGTGATAAGTATAAAGAACTGTTGCCTCTTACCTCCAAAAGATGTTTTAAATCAATGTCCGACCAACTGATATGCAGCAACATCTGTTGTCAAACTGTCTTGGTCCAACTGAGTGAGCGGCACTAGCTTTATGCCTTTTTATAAGAGTGTGTGTGTGTGTGTGTGTGTGTGTGTGTTTGTGTGTGTCTCTGCGTATAGTTCTGTAAGGCCTACATTTAAAAAAAAAAAGGTCTCTAATTTTAGTTTTGAACAAGACGTTTTTTATATATATTTAATTTTGTGTTCTGTGGGCGTGCGCGCGCGACGTCTTCGTCCTTTTGCAAGGTAACATCAGACTGTGCGGTCAGTGTCAGTCTCTGACAGTGCAGAGTGTCATTTAAATAAAAGACAAGTGTAATAACATTGTTATTGATTTCAAGCCAACCTCTCCAACGCGTCTTCGTCACTTTGCGACCCAAAAACGGTAGGCCACGCCCACTGCACCTAACTGAGAGCAGTGGAGCTGTGAAGCAGAGTTAGCCTTGATGAGATACCGGTAAGTGCGTTTCGGGAGCTCTGTATACATTAAAGAAAAGTGTCCTTACTTTAGGTTTGACCGAGTTCTGAGTGTTTTGTTCACCTCTTGGCCAGGTTTACCGACCGGCTGTCCTTTGGGTTCATTTATTAGCGTTGGGAGTTAGGCCTTTGCGCCAGTTGTGTTGCTGTTTAGGCCTCGCAGTTGTGTGTCCTCCGTGCTGCCGTGATTGTACGTTTATTTCTAAGAATAGTATAATTAGATTTAGAAATACCGCATAATTATGTGACTGCAACTGTTACATTGTAACTGCGGTGTCCCCTTACATACAAGCGTAGATGTGGATTCAAATGTCAATTATTATTCAGGTTAGAGAGAGAGAGAGAGAGAGAGAGAGAGAGAGAGCAGGCCTGTTTAAGTTGGAACACGTCTGAACCTGTAACTTTTATTGATTCATTGATTTATTATCACATATTTACCTTTGTGTTGTGTTTTCACAGGTATCCAAAATTTGTTGTGAGAAATGTAAGTAAGAATGATGCATGTGCACTGCAGACTTCCCTGATTCTGTCTCTAGCCAGCACCTGTTTACTGCTCCCACTTATTATGTATTGCCATATTATATTATTATTATCATTCCCAGTCTCTACTTTAGAGCTATTTATTCATTCATACTATTCATACTGTTCATATTGTAATATAAGTCCTACATACTGTTCATATTGTAATATAATACCTGCATAATAACTTATCCCTGCATCCTTTGCACTTTTTCTCCATAACTTAAGATATCATAATTGCAATTTACTGTGCATACTTTGCACTCTTCATTGAACTATTTCCTGTTGACTTGCTTCTCCACAGAAAAAAAAACCATGAAGCAGTGCCCGTTGTGCAGAGTGCCCTATGCCAATAGGTCCCAGCATCTCAAGAATGTACACAGTGTAACCGATCGCAAAGAGCGGTTGCTCATGCTGGGAAGGGGTTCAGGAAGGTAAGTGAAACACACACACACACACACACACAGACAGACAGACACACACACACACACACACACCTGTTTTTGTGCCTTTGGATTTTTTTTTTGGCTTTGCCTGCTCCCTGTGTTTCTTCTCTTGGACTGCAAAATAAAGTGTTTTTTTTTTTTTTTGTTGAAGCTCCCTCTGCTCCGGCTCTGCTTTTGGGTCCTCCTTCCTTAAACCGCAACATTTTCTCTGTATATTCAGATACGCTGGCCCACTGGGGTGCCCAGTGACACAATACCACGGGCGAAAATACAAGCGTCTCGACCGTCATTTGAAGGCGGTCCACAATATGGTGGTAGGCATTTGCACTTTTGTAAAAAAACAAAACAAAAAAAACAATGCTCATTGTTCTGCTGTCATTTCAGAGAGTAGGGCGTCCAGGCCTGTGAATTGAGTGGTCGATAATCTATTCTGTCATAATAATCTCACTGTCTCACCTAATGTTCTGTGTTCACAGAAGGCTGACATAAAATTGATCCTGGAGGAGTCTAAAAAGAGAGAAATCGCTTCGCAGCTGTCTGCCATAACTGAAAAAAACCAACAAGAAACGGGTCCAGCAAGCCAGACCCCCACCCCAAAGGAGCAGGAAACAGACTTTGGTTTGTAAAGTGATAATGACTTCTTTATTAATTGCTCAGCCTGCATTGCCCTTCCATTTCAGTTAAACTCTGCTCTTCTCTGGTTTACAGAATACCTGATAACCAGGTTTGAAAGAAGTATCTTAAAGAGGGATAAACGCCAACTTGAGAAGGCTGTAAAAAACATCAGGTGTTTTGTGAAATACATGTGGGGGGTGGAAAGCGCTCCCCCATCCCACCTCATGTTTTTAGCAAAGACGGGGAAGGTCATCAGGTAAATTTTGTTATTTGGGTCTTATGGTTTAGTAACTGCCTACATCAGTGTGACACTCATCACTGTGCTTTTTTTTTCTATTTCATAGGTGGCTCCATAGGCGAGAAAGACAGAGCGGTTGCCTGGTAGACATCTTGAGGTTCTTGGTGTTCCTGAGGCAGGAGGGCTTCTCCCAGGTAACGGTGCACCCTCACACTGAACAAAACGCACCATACAAAGGCTCGTCTACGACATGTGTTCCTCAATGTACGACTGAATCTCCTCCTCAGGTCCGTCTGTCTGCAGCACAGACCATGTCCCTGGAAAGGGTGCTGAAACGGGAGCTCTCCACCCTCCCAAAGCAGACCGGCACCCACCGCAGGATGAGCAGTCCAAGGACGGCACATCTGAGACGTCGGAGGAGGATGAGCAGTCTGACGACAGCACATCGTGGACGCCTGGCGATGTTGATGATGAGCAGTTGGACGGGGGCACGTTCAACATGTCAGATGACCAGTCGGAGAACAGGAGATCTGGGATGTCTGAGGAACGCAGCGGTCCAGCTGAGAAGCAAACCCAAGAAGAGGTAAGCAGAAATGGACCACATAGAATAGAATACATCTTTATTTAGAAAGGCATAAAAAGACGATGCACTACAGGATAAAACATACATATGCTTCAATTCATTAAAATAGCAGCTCAGTTCAGTTTGCACTTGATTTGGTTAAGGATACTGGTGGCATTTGGAATACACTTTTTTTTTTTTTTTCGAAAACACTTTTTTTGCCAGAGGCACTGATAGAGAATTCATTTTTATTAAGTCTTTTATTCTTCTATTTCCTTCTTCAGTAATGTTATAATGTTATGTCCTTTTCTTAATATCTTATAATCTTAAATCTTAAATATATCTTATAATAATAAATCTCTATGCACTATATATGCACATTTAGCAAACTGCTTTTCTAAAGATTTTCTTAATACAGAAACAGCAAACGTCTACAGCAAATCACGGGCTGTAGATAACATTAAAGACCGAGGTCATACGCTTGCACTTTGCTCTGTTTTCTTCATGTTTTTCTTTTGGATAGCCATTACAAAGCATTCTTTCTGTATCAACAACTGTGAATCAATGTGTGTGTTTTCAATAAATAAACGACTCTATGCGGAGACACACTGAAGTTACCCGAGTTCAATGCTGGAGATAGGTTGTCCTCCATTTTCTTCCCTCTTGCAATTGTCTTAAACTGCTAACTACCGTCTGAGTCTCGTTTTCTTGCTTGACCGTCTTTGATTTAATAAAGTAAAGTGTTCTGAACCTGACATTTTCTGGTGCCGAAACCGGGAATCAACAGCTGAGGAGTCCAGGACCGCGCTCGATCAAGGCCTGAGAATCTGTTAACAGCCGTCCTCCCCTTCGTGGGACGGGGCCCTAGGTTGGTCCGGTGCTGCCCTGCGCCCCTCGGTGACGATTCCCACGGTCAAGGAGCGAACAGACATGAGTGAGTGACGCAGTTATTTTGAGTTTCTGAGTGGACACAGGGTCTACTGCAGAAAAAAGTGCACAGGGGCCTGGGGCCAGTTATTGCTAGCTAAAGTGAAAGTATCATTAATGAGTATTCTTACTGTCTGGGACAATAATTGAGTAATATTTCTGTTTGCCTGGGGCCAGATAAAAAGCTCAAAGTATGACTATCATTTGATGTTTATTTTCCGTCTGGGACACAGCTAAGCAAATAACGGGGAAATATCAGTTGATATTTTCCATCTGTCTGGGACAGAACCGAGCGACACAATTCTCCTCAAGCGAGGAGACGGTGTCTTGGAGCCGTTCTGAATATTTTCAGAAGTCTGGCAGTTTCTGGCTTTTTTACTAAAGCGTGTATGTGTTTTGGAGCCGTTCTGAATATTTTCAGAAGTCCGGCAGTTTCTGGCTTTCACTAAGGAGTGTATGTGTTTTGACGCCGTTCTGAATGTTTTCAGAAGTCCGGCTGAGTGTTTGCATGCTATCATGATAATATTGCTGTGTTGGTTTGTGGTTACTGAGTTTACTGTTGTGTGTTTTTGCTGTTTGCTGTTTTGCTGAGTCTTTGTTATTGTGTGTATGGTTTGTGGTTATTTGTTGTCTGTCTGAAACAATAAAACTGTTGCTGCACAGCAGGTTATTGTATGGTTTGTGGTTATTTGTTATTTGCCCGAAACAATAATACTGTTACTGCAAAGCAGGTTATTGTATAGGTTGTGGTTGTTTGACTATTTGTCCGAAAAACTATAAAATTGTGGCTGCAAAGCGGAGTATGGTATTTGTTAGTAGTCTGAAACAATAACGGTGTTGCAGTGTGGGTTATTGAGGGATTTGATAAGACACGGAACACAGGTGGTGGCAGCGCAGTTTTTCTGTTAGTTTTTCTGTTGGTTTTCTGTTTGTTCTATTTTGTTTTTTGTGGACGTTGTGAGTTGTGAAAAAGAATCATGGGACAGAATCAGAGTGTTGTCATTCCTGACGATGTGTCATTTATGGAAAAAACCTTCCCGGGAAGCGTAGAATTTGTGAATGAATGGGTGAATAAGTATGGCTTTGGTGGAAAACTCAGATTAGCTTCTGTGAATGGGTTACTAGAAAGACTGTCTGTTGAGGAGAGAGTGACAGTAGTAGAAAACGAGAAGGAAGATACGACAGTTGGGTGCTGCAGGAATGTGGAAAGAGCAGGCAGGCAAAAGAGAGATAGAAATCGAGAGAAAGAAAAAGGAGAAAGAATTAAAAAAGGGACCAGTTACAGAACGTCCTATGAGAGACAGAAGTCCAGATACAGAATGTACTGTAAAAGAAATAGAGTGTAAGAAACAATTAGCCAACTTAAAGGCTCTGGTACCGCGATGAGAACTCAAGAAAAGGGTCTGAAAATTCATGAATTAAAAAAGTACCAGCTTCCACAGCCAGCGCTAAGCGCGGCCCCGAGCCCCCCCCCTCTCTGCTCCTCTCCCTCTGTAGAACAGGAACGCGCTCACTCAGAGCAGCAGACAGACAGACAGGAAGATGCTCCATTCAGTAAGAGTCAGAGACGAATGGTAACCTCTAAAAATAGAGTTGTGAATGGTAGTGACACTGAGGGTGATCAAAAAAGGGTAGCACTAACATTGACTAATTAGTGTGACAGTAGTCTCAAAAATAAAATAATAAAAATAAATTTGGAATGATGGAGGCCCAAAGAGATCATATAATTATCGGCATAGGTTGCGGACCCTATAGGCCATGGAAAACACAAATAGAATTAATAATGCGCGGAATGGCAAATAAAACAGCTGAGAAAGGTCAAAAGCCGAAACATAACCACTGCTACAACTGCAATAAACCAGATCCACCAAAGGAAAAAAAGAGGAAGCGGTGCTTCTCTCGGCCCCCACCTCATAATCCAGAGCACCGAGATAGGGATGACTATGAGGATTGACGCAAGCCGAAAAATCAAGCCAACCTATCACAGAGGACGATGTCTCAAGCCAAGGAGACCCCGTAGAAATATTAGATTTGACCCAAATATTCTCCCTCTCCCTGAAAGAAGACAAAAAACCTTATTACACCCTCAGCATTGGAGGAGAAAGAGTGAAGTTTTTATGTGACTCAGGGGCAGATAAGACAGTGCTAAAAGATAAAGACCCCGCAGAGGATGGTGGGGACCCCCATTCATGTGTTCACAGTACATTGTTTTGCAGCTCAGTGGAGTAGACGCGGAATGATGACGTCTACAGGAAAGACAGTAGAGCATGCAGACTTGCTAGTGAAGCTACTTCAAGCTATCCAGTTACCTCACAGACTAGCCATTTGCAAATGTGCAGCACATACTAAGCGGAAGGATCCAGTCAGCTTAGGAAATGCAAAGGCAGATGAGGAAGCTAAGAGAGCAGCTATGGGTTCGCTACACTTAGCGGTTCAAGAGGAACCTCCGAATCCAGTCCCTACAGAGGTACTGAAAAACATGCAGGACAACTCCACCCAGACTGAGAAAGATATATGGCTGTCAGATGGTGGCACTTGTGTTGATGGCCTATATCAGAGAGATGGCAAGCCCTGCTTGCCAAAGAATTTGTATCATATGGTAGCTAAGATGAGCCATGGGGAGACCCATGTCTCAACAGCGGGTATGATGTCAATGGTACAGAAGGTGTTTCACACCTTCAAGGGATTCAACTCTTACTTGAAGAATTTTTGTAGGGGTTGTATTGTCTGCTGCAGACATAATCCACAGGGAAATGTGAGACCAAAGAGAGGGAAATGCCCACAAGGGTCACATCCGTTCGAAATCCTACACATGGATTTCATAGAGCTAAACCGAAGTGGTACCTACAGGTACTGTTTAGTCTTGGTTGATTCCTTCTCTAAATGGGTAATAATAGCACCCTCACGAAAAGCAGATGCCATTACTGTAGCCAAAACACTCGCTAAGACAGTAATCCCACAGTATGGCATCCCAAGAATCATTTGGAGTGATAATGGTCCACATTTTGTAAATAAGACAGTGACATTGCTAGGAAAGCACCTAGGCATAGCACTAAGACACCATTGCTCCTACCACCCCCAAAGCGCAGGGTTGGTTGAACGAACAAACGGAACAGTAAAAAATAGACTAAAGAAAACTATGGAACAGACAGGAAAGCCATGGCCAGAGTGTCTTCCCTGGTAGAGTTGTACATGAGAATAACACCAAACTCGACAGGGCTGACGCCTTTGAAATGGTTCATGGCAGGCCATTTGTGTTACCGTTGTGGGAGGGTCCCTGGGCAGAGAAAAGTGATGACCCAGGGGCCCTCCTGGCCGAGTGGATGTGCAAGGTGTTTAGAGATAGGAGCGTTCAAAGTGCATGTAATCTGCCTATCTCCCCCTCTCTGTCTCCCCAGGTGCGGAGACTCCAACCAGGTGACCAGGTGCTGACAAAAGTGATAAAGAGAAAGTGCTGGTCATCACCAAAGTGGGAGGGGCCATACACTGTGCTCATCACCACACCCACAGCAGTAAAGATTGCAGAACGATCCACGTGGATACACCAAAGTCACTGCAAAAAGGTTATCCCATTCCCACACCCTGACTAGGCTGGAGATCGGACGGTACCAAAACCTTTGTCTGCTGAAGAAACCAACTGTGACTATAGACTCTATACTCCAGCTATGGGTGCTCATAAGGGATGGGCCTATTCCGTCCTGCTGGCCCTCTGCCTGTCGCCGACAGCGGCCCAGTGGCCACAACACATGGACGGAAACCATCACTCTGTGCCTCACAATGTGCTCAATGACGAGGCTGTGTGGGACTACAGAGTGGTTTACAATTCTTCTTTCGATTTGAACTTATGGTATCGTTATGCTAAATACGTAGCCAGATCCAAAAACAACACCAGTTGTTATGTGTGCTCCCGCATGCCAATAGCCGCCGATAACCCGTGCGTAGTTCCGAGACCCGCCGACACCAACACTATCTTCCCACACGCGCTACCCTCCGCCTTAACAATGGGATGGGTGGGTCGTTGCGCTCCAGTAGAACAAGCAGATCACTCGTACATGGTGACGGTTCACCACCTCTCACGCGCCAAACGCAGTGTTTATGAACATTAGATAGCATATGGGGAACGGACGTCCCCAACGATCACAAGCTGTGGACCGATGGCCAAAAGGTCATACATGCGCTTTTCCCGTGGGTAGGGGTGGGCAAGATTGAGCTAAGAATGGAAACAATTAGTTACCGGGTGGGGCTGTTCATGGATTCTACCGTACAGGCCCTGTCAAAAATACGCCAAGAGCTCACCGCCTTACGTTTAGTTGCCCTACAAAATAGGCTAGTTTTGGACCAATTGACAGCGTCGCAGGGCGGTGTATGCACACTGATTGGTGCTACTTGTTGCACTTTTATCCCAGATAATGACAAAGACGCAGGAATTATTCAGCAAGCCATCCTCAATTTGACTGCCCTTAGAGATGCTGCTGAGGCAGATAATGTGGAGAAAGGAGATTTCCTCTCCTGGTTGACTTCGGGACCATGGTATGGGTTATTGCTTAAAATCATTACTCCCCTCATGACAGTGCTGGTAATAATCTTCATAGTGCTAGGATGTGTAGTGCCTTGTGTTCGTATTCTGATACAACGTACTATGTCTCATGCATTGACCAACTATGCACATGTTCAATACCAACAACTGTCCGCCACTACTGACCAGGATAAATGTGGCCCCATGCAAATTAATGATGTGTTGAAACACCTGTAACAAACGCCAATTAACCTTACCTTGGCCAAAGAGCGATCGCTCCTATTGGAGGGTCGAGAAGGAATTTCCCCTGTCAACAGACAGGTTTTCGCCTTCTCCTGATAAGAGTACAACCTTCCTGTGAGTACATGTGATGATGTAATTATTAAAAACCATATTCTGGAGAGATAATTACTGATGTTTGATAAATGTACAACAGGAGGGAAATGATAGAGAATTCATTTTTATTAAGTCTTTTATTCTTCTATTTCCTTCTTCAGTAATGTTATAATGTTATGTCCTTTTCTTAATATCTTATAATCTTAAATCTTAAATATATCTTATAATAATAAATCTCTATGCACTATATATGCACATTTAGCAAACTGCTTTTCTAAAGATTTTCTTAATACAGAAACAGCAAACGTCTACAGCAAATCACGGGCTGTAGATAACATTAAAGACCGAGGTCATACGCTTGCACTTTGCTCTGTTTTCTTCATGTTTTTCTTTTGGATAGCCATTACAAAGCATTCTTTCTGTATCAACAACTGTGAATCAATGTGTGTGTTTTCAATAAATAAACGACTCTATGCGGAGACACACTGAAGTTACCCGAGTTCAATGCTGGAGATAGGTTGTCCTCCATTTTCTTCCCTCTTGCAATTGTCTTAAACTGCTAACTACCGTCTGAGTCTCGTTTTCTTGCTTGACCGTCTTTGATTTAATAAAGTAAAGTGTTCTGAACCTGACAGGCACTCCGATAGGCCGGAAAGAGCTTGTGTACTATCTGCAGTGATTCTCCTAGCTGTCTCCCTCATTCTGCCAGTGTATATTTGGGTCAGTTGTTTTGGGGGGGTTTTCCCCACTATTTTGCTAGCCATAGACTCAGTACTTTGCATTTCGAAAGTACTTGTCCGACCTTATCCTCTTTGTTGCATTTACAGAGTCTCTCCATGGAATCTGCAGAGCCTGGTTCACCACCACAACCACTTCAGCCACAGGTGCTGGTCAGTGAAGACAGACCACACAGGACCTCACAGACCAACAACAGCAGCGGGTCGGAGGAAGATGCTCCAAACGTAAGCATCAAATGCAGAGCGTGACTTAGCATCTCTCTGTATGGTGCTAGCCTTTGCTTAGCTCATATCGTTTTACTTGCAGGTAAATTGTCGTCTTGAGATGTCGCTGAGAGTAAGCCACACTACTATATTTTTTGACGTGGATTTCTATACGTGCAGCATAATATATTTTTAAAAAAGTAAATTTTGCAGAGGCAAATTGCACACATCACACTGCCAGCATTTTAAACCCTTTACAACCTCTCCCATGTAACTGTATTTCAGCCTAGAAGGATACATCGGCAC
Organism: Percina caprodes; assembly: GCA_013375575.1. NCBI lineage: Eukaryota > Metazoa > Chordata > Actinopteri > Perciformes > Percidae > Percina > Percina caprodes. Next base: position 93,082 of record JABXJD010000978.1, on the reverse strand, counting down.
CATGGCCCTCGCATCCCTGAATTAACACCATCACCACATGGGTGCCAGCCAATGACGACAACGACGCCACCAAGTTTGGGCGATTTAAGCAAGATGGAGGACACAGAGAAGCCTGACGAGTTGGACAACAGCAGCGGGTTAACCGATGAGTCCAAAGAGAGGTTGACAGCTGAGGATGCAGAAGAACTGGTCAGTGTCTCTACACAGCCAAACGTTTCACACAGCCTCTATCAGGCTGGGTGTAAATTAATTAACGATAAACATTCGTTTAGCTCACTCCATTTCATGTTTTATCATTCCAGGACAGTGGTTATTGCCTGCCGAAAAAGAGGAGTCCTGGTTCATCACAAACTGAGTTGTGCAGGACATTTTTTTTTCTTCTTTTTAGCTGTACTTCAATTTTTGTGTTCTTACACCAAACTATCCTGCTACCCTTTCCCTGTGTTTCAGAGAAGGAGGACGCTGCCGTACCCTCCTGACCTCAAGGAAGACATCAGGAGAGTCTTCGGTGACGTGTGGGGTCAAGTAATCACCATTGCAATGGTAAATATCAGTGTTCCTTGTGCCCGACATGCTGTCGTCAAGTTATTTGTGTGATAGGGATCATTTGCCAGAGCTAAAGCGTACAGACATGTTCACAAAAGACTTTCTGACTGAATTACACTTGTAATATCTGACTGACTGTAACCTTTTCCAAACTGATACCTTTCCACTAAACACTCCTGTGTGTGTGTGTGTGTGTGTGTGTGTGTGTGTGTGTCATCTTTAGATGAACGCCGTCCTCAGAAGAGAGCCAGCACTTCTGCAGAAATGCCAGAAGCTGAAGATGACCATCCATAACTTGCGGGCTCTGGTTCACAAACTGCAGGCAGAGTGATTTTTGCTTTCTATTTGGTTAAGGAAGCGTTTTTTTTATTTTATTATTATTTATTTATTTTTTAGTGTTTTTTCTGTGCACTTTATTGCTTTATTGGTTTATGTATGCATTTGTTTTCATTTTTCATCTTAATGTTATGTATACTTTATATTTATTTCATTGTAGTGTGACTGGTTAGTGTGTGTGTGTTCAAATAAATAAAATGTTATATGTTTGAATTCAGTATTGCCTACTTTTGTCTTTGTATTTAAAGTAAATATGGCTTATTGTTAACATTGTGGCTTCATTAGTGTTGAACATATAAAAATATATATAAAACCAGACAAGAGATGAAGATGTGTTAATACAACAACGTTATGAGAACAATAACTAATGGCTAATAAAGTGAAGAGAGACATGGCTCTCTTACAGGCAATGCTGTTGCATTGCTTAGGCAATGGCGCCACCGTGTGGTGAAATATTCACCAACATGCTCTGGGCTTTGTTTGACAACGATGTTCACTTAATGTTTGCAGCAATCATGTTAACAAACGGATGGACTGGAGTGGTTTTTCAGCCACAGCTTTATTGATTAAGCACATTCAAATATAACTCTACACCAAATGTAAACACATAGCTTTGTCAAAACAAGTATCTAGAGACAATAACATGACATTGACCTAATAATAATCATAATAATAATAATAATAATAGGTAATACGTATGCAGAGGGGGATGAGAGCCATGATGTGGGTGGAGAGCTATAGACCTAAGCAAGCTGTGATTGCCTCAGACTCCAGCTCAGCTTTGAAAAGCCTTCAGTCTCTTCACTCTGAGTCTAGACAGGACATAGTGTAGTGCTGCAACTAGCTACCAGTCTGATAGGAGTACTACGTTTATATGGGCACATGGAAACCTTCACAAAGAGAGTTACAAAACAAAGCTTGTCAGTGCAATGCTCAATTCTGGGGACTTTGGCTCAAGGCATTCTTCCAACTAGCATATGGGCTAATTACAAATAATCAAGTGGTTTTTAAAGTGTCTAAATCCTTGAGGTCATATGCAATGGGGGGAAAAAAATCACAGCTCCAAGCATCCAGCATGCAATAAGAAAAAACAGGGCTCTAACAAAACGTCCTCGACACTGAACAAGCCTCTACAAGCCAAATGCACTGCATTGTAAATGATCAGAGATTGTTAAAAGAAAGCTTTGAAACAAAGTGCAGTTTATGATTTTTATTAATTTCAAAAGCCGCTTCAAGAACAAACAAAGTGTGTCATTGGCACCAAGGGTCCCTCTCCTCTGTCCCCGCTTGACCGCATGGCAGCTAGAAAAATATAAGAAAAGAATTGTTAAAGAAAAGGCAAATATATAATTAACTTACATAAACACTGACTAGATTTTTCCTCCACTAAATTGAGCCACAGAAATATAAAAATAGTGTACACTTTTTACACATGACATGATAAAGGTAGACTGCAACAGAAAAACATATATTTACAAAAAGGTCCTTTTTTTCCTGTCACTGTGTGTGTGTGTGTGTGTGTGTGTGTGTGTGTGTGTGTGTGTGTGTGTGTGTGTGTGTGTGTGTGTAGTGTGGGAATAGTGAACCTGTGCTCCTCCATTATTTCTGTCCCCTGCTTCCATGGCTTGAGGAGGCTGTGGATGCTGCCTTGACATCAGCTGCTCCTCCTGGAAGAGTTCTGGGGGTAGCTGAAGGGTGTGTATCACCTTTTTCCTAGTTCAGAGAATTTCAACATATGAACATATGCACAAGTGGTTGCATTGAACTGAATGTGTGTTTCATTTTTTTCATATTAATTATCCGGCTTCGCAATGACACACTCACAGAGTGACATTGTGAGGCCGGCTTTGCAGTGAAATATGTGCTAAGAGACACTGCCAGGCATTTTCCTAAACCCAACCTTCCCCTTCCCGCGTGTCACAGGACCGTAAACCTTCCCCTTCCCGCGTGTCACAGGACCGTAAACCTTCCCCTTCCCGCGTGTCACAGGACCTTAAGCCCACCCAGTCCACTTTTCCTAAACCCAACCTTCCCCTTCCCGCGTGTCACAGGACCGTAAGCCCACCCACGACCTTTGCCATCACCAGAACTGCAATGTCATCACCGTTACCATACATATTTTTGCAAATAATTTTCAGCCAGAAACATTCAGAAATGTATGGTACTTGGATGACTGTAATTCATCTTGCATGTAAGATGAATTATAGTTCAGGTTCAAGACACAATATGTGAAACCACAACGTGTTTTACAAGCACTGATGTATCATTTAGGTTTGTTTTTCTTGTTCAATGATGTGATGGTAATGACACATTCATAGTTCACAAAAAGGCAAACAGTAGTAAATTCCCTTATCCCGTGGGCTCAACCAAGCTCATGGTCCCGTCACTCCTGACTAAAGGACTGACACGTTGAGCTATGCCAACTGGTCAAATTTGGAGTTTTAAATGTCAAACACTGTTGCAACCCAGTTTGGCCTTTAATGGGAGAAATGCCCATGTACTGTCATGTCATCCTTCAAACTCTCCTGAACAATGGAGAATTCCAATAATGGCAACAAAGTGCAATGTACACGTAGCTACACTGCTGTTTTTACCTCCCCATGAGTTTCTCCTAATGTCAGCAATTCATCTTTTTAATTCAGAGAGTCTAACCCCAAATGTGATAAACTCCCACGCAAGTACTATAGGTATCTGGACGATATATGGGGAATATGGACCCATTCAGATGAAGACTTCAATAGTTTCGTCCAGACTCTCAACCGACATCATGATTCCATTACCTTGGAACCAACCCTCGACGACCATTCGGTCAATTTTCTGGACACTACGGTCTTTAAAGGACCTCAATACGCAGACACTGGAATCTTGGATACAAAGGTTTTCTTTAAACCTACGGACACACATGCTTTGTTACATAAAAAAAGCTTTCACCCCCAACACACCTTCAAGGGTATAGTCAAATCGCAACTCCTCAGGTTTGGAAGAATTTGCAACAATCCCACTGACCAGATACACGCAACTCAAACCCTCATCGGAAAACTCAGGCAGAGGGGTTACTCAAGGACCTTTCTCCGGAACAGCCAAAAACTCACTATGTCCCAAGATCTACACCAAACTCCGACAACCCGTAACAACAAAAACGTTATTCCTTTCATAACAACTTACTCGGGACTCGCCTTAAGGGCCAACAGAAAAATTAAGGAAAACTTTGTTAAAACTCTTTCCCATACCACCATACCCGACAACTGCAGAACTATCTCTGCCTACAGGAAGAACCCAAACCTTAAGGATATACTGGTGAGGGCCAAACTCCAACCGCAGAGGAAAACCCGGAAATGATCCACGTCCGCCTCCCATGTAAATTGTTGACATGTGTATCATAAACCTCAACAATTAATTGTATATAGTTCTAACTTACTGCACTTGTTGTACGATGTTAATTGTTCTTTGAAAAAATTCTGTGACTTTACTTTAATTAATTAAAAAAAAATTTTGGAACAGGATGGGGAAGTGACGATATTCTGGGATGTTGTTCATGGTCGGTCTGGGTGAAAACACTTTTCCTAAAGACACTTTTGACCTGAATACAACCGAAAAACCGATTCCTTTCCATTCCTCTTAAGAATAATTTAATATAGGAATTATACATAATTGCAATAATTAAGAATAATTTAATAACGTAATAATACATAAATTCAATAATTCAGTAATAATAAAATTTTTCAATTATAAATAATCTAATAACTCTAATAAATTTTAAAAATTCCAACCCCTCGGAATCTCAACTACAAATAACCACCGTCCAAACCCCACCAGACACACCCTCTCAACCACTCCTACACATGGAGTCAACCCTCAACCAAAAAGAAGATGCATGGAAGTAAAAAGTCCTTCCTTGACCTTGATTTTGATTTATCGGGACCCCTCTGGTCTTCACAAACTTCCTATAACACTGAAAATCCGTGACACCAGGTCCACGGAACGTAATGTCAAACTCAACACTACTTCCACCACCGGGCGTTAATACCAAACAAAACCCAACAAAACCAAACCACCTTTACCAGGCCCACAACCATCTCAATATCTCAACTGGACTCTTTGCCCTAGCAGACCAATTTTGATCATTGATGACTCCAACATCTCTAGATTACCCTTATCGACAACCCCAAATCCAAGCGGATTGTTATCCAGGTGGTAATCTAAGCCACGCAGCACACTTGATAAAGAATAAAACACCAACCTCGGCTGATGTCCAAAAAATCATCCTATCCTTCGGTATAAACAATAGAAAAATAAACAACCTCACCCACCTTCAGAAGGACCTCCAAAACATGTTGAAAGCAGCAAAGGATACATTCCAACTGGCAACCATATTCATCCCCAGCATAAATTTCTCAGAGGGACTTCCACAAGAACTACAGAATAACCTTAAACGCCTCAACCAACTCATCGAGGAAACCACCCACCAAATCCCACAGCTACAAGGAGAAAAATTCTCAACTGGCCCTGACAACATCCACTGGACCAAGGAAACATCACAAGAAATGCTGAAACATTGGCTCTCTTTTTTTAGTCTAAATGGGACCTCAACAGAGGTCCCTCAAAACCCAGACAAAGAGATAATCAATCTTTTGCATACACTATTGACCAATCCACAAAAGGAATTGCTTAAAAAAGGCCTCTCCTTTGTACCAGCAAACAACCCAAACAAACACAATACCCTTGATGATAACCTTACACAATATCATAGGCGACTTAAACTGAGCGTATATTTTGGCCCATCACCGGCTCCCAAAACCAAACCTTTTCAGGTACCATCCAACTGGGAACCAGAACCAACCCAATTACCACGTTCCATAAATGAGTTAATCAAAAAAGACAGAGAGACCATAACTCAACTCAAATTAACGGAAGATAGACCTAACCTGACCAGGGATGAGGAACAGGCGTTACGAGAACTCAAAGAAAAAACCGATATCATAATCAAACCGGCAGATAAGGGCAGTGCATTCGTCATAATGGACCGTTCTGATTATGTCAAAGAAGCAATGCGACAACTCCAAAATGATGAGCATTACAAACCCCTATCCAAACCCATCAAAGACGAAACCGCGTCTCAAATATCACTAATCCTCGAAACTCTCCAAAAAAAACACTACCTTACAAATAAACAGTGCGCCTACCTCAGGGTCAAGCCCCTACAGATCCAGACTCTTTTATATCTTACCAAAAATTCACAAATCACGAGATAATTGGAACGGCAACGTCCCACCAGGTAGACCGATAATTTCAGATTGTGGTAGCGAAAGTTACGGTATCGCGGAGTACATTGATTCATTTCTGAAACCAATTTCAAACAAACACCCCAGTTCTTTGAAAAACACTACGGACTTCATACAAAAAGTTCAACAAACAGTAATCCAAGAACCATTCAAGCTCTTCACTATGGATGTGAGGAGCTTGTATACAAACATTGATATTCCCAAAGGCATGGAAACCGTTGCCAAATTCTTCAAAAAATACCCGATGGCAGACAGGCCCGACAAAGAGATCTTACAGTTATTGCATCTAAGCTTAGCCAAAAATGACTTTGAATTCGATGACAAATTTTACCTCCAAATCAAAGGTACGGCCATGGGGAAGCGGTTTGCCCCATCCTATGCTAACATTTACATGGCGGAATGGGAGGAAACAGCCTTCCACAAGTGCGAAAAACTCCCAAAACAATACCTCAGATACCTCGATGATATTTGGGGTATTTGGACATACTCGGAGGAGGATTTTGAAAAATTTGTCCACACCCTCAACAGCCACCACAGCTCCATTGAACTAGAGCCTACCTTGCATGAAAGCGAGGTGAGTTTTCTAGACACAACAGTGTTCAAAGGTCCACGGTTTCTGGAAACAGGTATCCTTGACACCAAGGTCTATTTTAAGCCTACAGACACACATGCCTTACTCCACAAGAGGAGTTTCCACCCCCAGCATGTTTTTAAGGGAATTCTTAAATCCCAACTTCTCAGGTTCCGACGGATCTGCAACAACACAACTGACAGGGACAATGCAGCGCAGAACCTAACGACAACGCTCAGAGACAGGGGTTATAAAAGTTCTTTCTTGCGACAAATTCAAAAAAACACTAATAAACCAGATCCTTCTCCAACGACGGAGACCGGAAAGGAGAAAATGTCATTCCCCTGATCACAACATACTCTGGATATGCACTCAGAGCGAACCAAAAGATCAAGAAAAACTTTAACGAAGTACTGGCTCAAACGGATATACCAGGAAAATTCTAAATCATATCTGGCTACAAGAAAAATCCAAACTTGAAGGACATTCTTGTTCGGGCCAAACTTCGTCCCCCAGATCATAAGAATGCTCTCCCAAGAAGACCATTCATCTAAATAATATGGAAAGTGGACCAGCCGAAAAGGAGCATCATCTAAAACTCTGGACTATCCACCCGTTTGGACTTAATAATAATCAGCTTTTTCAATCAATAATTTTATGTTCTACAACTTTGTTATACTGTTCCAATTGTTATACTATTACGGGTTGTATATTATGTTGCTTATGTACAATAAAATCTTTGAGGACCTTGGTAGGAAAATGACGAAAACATGGGAATTATTCAAGGCAGAAAAATCTGGAATTAATTTAAAAAAACTTTCAGAACTTTCAGAAGTATTGCCAGAATCTACCCAAAACAGATTTCTCCAAAGTCCTCTTATTTAGTAATTTACCTTAAATAGCCTTTTATATTTTTTATAATTTGTATATTCTTATATTATTAATATAAATATTAACAGAAATATTAAATATTAAAGATTAATATAAATATTAAATATGAATTATTATAATAATTTATGTAATAACAACGGCAAGAATCAATTAATTAATTAAGAATAAATTTAACAACGAAACCAACCTTTCAATCTTCTCCCCTCTCTTCCCTCATGCAAATGACGGAGTAGGGGGCGGTAGAGTGTTACAGCCCGGCCATAGGCGGGGGAGAGATTGAGGCCCCGAATGCGGCACGCTCTCCCTGACTCTACCTCCTTCCTCTTCTCTTTTCTTTCTTTCCTCTCAAATACTAACGGGGGAGGTGGAGTTTACATGCCAGACCCGGCGGGGGAGAGTTGGCTTTTGACCTCCTTCCAATTTTCTTTACAGAATCCAATCTTCCCTCGAGTGGTGTTGGGAGAAACAATACCTGGACCCCTAACCCTAACCCTGACCCTGACCCCTAACCCCCCACAACCAATACCAACCACTTCCCCTAAAAAAAAAAAAGACGGTTGGACGGAGCAAGATGCTCCCTTACCTTCGAATCTCCGGGACCGCTTTGGTCCCCACTATCACTATACACTCCTGAAAAACCAACCACGCCGGTTGCACAGAACAAAACACCCAGTCCAACAATACCAGTACTGCCCCCACCATCCAGCGACAGTAAAGGCACAACAAACTGTTTAAATCCCATGAACACAAGGGCAATAAATACCTGAACTGGACTAACTCCCTCCAGACCAATCTTAATCCTAGGAGATTCCAATATCTCCAGATTACCCTATGTTAATGACTCCCAGGTACAAGTCGATTGCTTTCCTGGGGCAAACCTGAGTCATGCAGCACATTTGATCAAGAACAGGACACCAACTTCAGACGGAGTCACAAAGGTGATCCTATCTTTAGGCATCAACAATCGGAAAATTAACAACCTTAACCAACTAAACAAAGACCTCCAGGCTATGCTCAAGGCCACAAGGGACACGTTCCCCCTAGCAACGGTCCGCATACCTGTCATTAACTTTTCAGAAAACCTGCCCCAAAACCACCAAGACAACATCAAACTTCTTAATGAACTTATCAAAAACACAGCACACCAAATCCCAAGAATTCCAAAGGAAAAATTCTCCACGGGTCCTGATAACATCCACTGGGACAAACAAACATCGTTTGAGATGATCAAACACTGGATGACTTTTTTAGTTTAGAAAGGACCTCAATAGAGGTCCCCCAAACTCAGGATAGAGAAATCTTGAACCTCTCCAAAATGCAACTTACCAATTCCCAAGAGAAACTCCTTAAAAAAGGCCTATCATTTGTCCCAACGATAAAAGTTAATAAAAGAAACGCACTCAGAGTTGATTTAGCACAATATCACAGAAGACTTAAATTATACACACATTTTGGCCCAACACCACCCCCTCCAAAAAGACAATTTCACACACCATCCAACTGGGAACCGGCACCCACAAAATTACCACGGTCCCTAATTGACCTTATCCAGCTAGATCAAGAATCAATCGAACAAATCAAGATAACCATGGAAAAATCCAATCTAACGATCAAGGAAGAACAGGCCCTACATGAACTCAAGAAACAAACGGATGTAATCATAAAACCAGCCGACAAAGGCAGCGCGATCGTCTTAATGGACCGCACAGATTACGAAAGGGAGGCTTTACGCCAACTCCAAAATACTGAATATTACCAACCATTACCCAAATCTATTAAAGAAATAACAGCAACTCAAATAGACTATTCTGGAAACTCTCAAACAGAAACACTTCCTTACCAAAAATGAATGTGCTTACCTTAAGGGACAGGCCCCTTACAGAACGAGACTCTTTTACACCCTTCCAAAAATCCATAAAGCACGTACCAACTGGATCAACAACATCCCACCAGGGAGACCAATTGTATCTGATTGTGGCAGCGAAAGCTACGGAATAGCTGAATACCTTGACTCTTTTCTAAACCCATTAGCAGACAAACACTCCAGTTACTTAAAAAATACGACGGATTTTATCAACAAACTCAGACAAACCCGTATCAACGAACCACTCAAACTCTTCACAATGGATGTCAACAGTTTATATTCCAACATCGACATTCCCAAAGGAATGCAAACAGTTGAGAAATGGCTCAAAAGATACCCACAAGTAGGTAGACCAGACAACGAAATACTTCAATTGCTACACCTGAGTCTAACCACGAATGACTTTGAATTCAACAAAAAACATTACCTCCAAATAAAGGGTACAGCAATGGGAAAAAGATTTGCGCCAGCCTACGCAAACATCTATATGGCCGACTGGGAGGAAACAGTCTTCCCCAAATGTGAAAAACTTCCACATAAATACTATAGGTATTTAGACGATACATGGGGAATATGGACCCATTCAGACGACGAATTCAATAGTTTCGTCCAGACACTCAACCAACATCATGAATCTATTGACCTGGAACCAACCCTCAATGAAAATAAGGTCAATTTTCTAGACACTACGGTCTTTAAAAGGACCACAATACGCAAAAACTGGAATCCTGGATATGAAGGTTTTCTTTAAACCTACAGACACACACGCTTTGTTGCATAAAAAAAGCTTTCATCCCCAACACACCTTCAAAGTTATAATAAAATCGCAACTCCTCAGGTTTGGAAGGATTTGCAACAACCCAACAGACCAAAAACACGCAACTCAAACCCTCAAAGAAACTCAGGCAGAGGGGATACTCAAGGACCTTTCTTCGGAACAGCCAAAAACTCACTATTCCCCAGGAACTAAACCAAAATCCAACAACCCATAACAACAAAAACATTGTTCCATTCATAACAACCTACTCGGGACTCGCCTTAAGGGCTAACGGAAAAATTAAGGAAAACTTCGTTAAAACTCTTTCCCATACCACCATACCCGATAACTGCAGAACTATCTCAGCCTACAGGAAGAACCCAAACCTTAAAGACATACTAGTAAGGGCCAAACTTCAACCTCGGAAGAAAATCCGGACATGATCCACGTTCACCACCCATGAAGATTGAAGAAAAATGTATCATAAAAATCTTTGTAAAACTCAATAATTGTATATAGTCCAATTTTACTGCACTTGTTGTATATTGTTAATTGTTCTTTGGAAAAGGTTCTGAGAATTTAATTTAATTAAAAAATTATTTTGGAACTGGACAGGAAAGTGACGACATTCTGGGAAATTGTTCATGGTCAGTCTGGGTTAAAACAATTTTCCTAAGACAATTTTGACCTGAATACACCCAAAAAACCGATTCCTTTCCAATCCTCTTAAGAATAATTTAATAAAGTAATAGTAAATAATTTAATAATAAATAATTTAATAAATAATTTAATAACTTAATAATAAATACTTAAAACAATACCAATAACAACAATATTATTTCCACAAAAAAACCTTTCATTCTTCTCCCCTCTCTTCCCTCATGCAAATGAGGGAGTAGGGGGAGGTAGAGTATACATGCCCGACCATAGGCGGGGGAGAGTTGATGCCCCGAATGCGGCACGCTCTCCTTGACTCTACCTCCTTCCTTTTTCTTTTCTCCATTCTTCCCTTACGCAAATGGTTGAGGTAGAGTTTAAACACCCGATCCGGTGGGGGAGAGTTGGCTTCTAGCCTCTCTCCCTGACTCTGCCTCCTTCCTTTTTTTCTTTTAGGAACCCCTCTTCTTCTCACTCTTCCTTTATGAGGATGAGTGAGGGATAGAGATCTTAAAAAAACCTGACTAACACTTTTACCTGACTCTATTAAGACCCCCTGAAAAAAACTTCAATTGAAGGGAAGAGAACTATGTACTTAAACTTTAATAAATTTCAAACAATTTTTCAGCTAACATCCAACCTAATCTCCATTCCTAAAAACCAACCTTAAATCTTAAACTTTTAAACCTCAAACCCTGTCCTAACCCCTAAAACGTGTCCCTAAATCTAAATGAAATGAAATAACTAAGGCCTTATTTTTGCTTTGACACAGCTGGAGCCATCACAGGGTTAAAACCTTCTGGTCAAGTTAGGTATCAATCAACTCGTCTTCTTATTGGCTACACAGGGAGGCTGGTTTCATAACTCTTGCTTTTGACTGGTTGAAGTAGCTGCCAGTCTTTCCCACTTTTGCCCTCTGTAAATCTGCGACTTGATTGGCTTCCATAAGGGCTAACTCAGGTTATAGTAGACGGATTGGCTGAAACGACCTGTCAAATGAAAGCTGTATGGTCAACCAAACCTGCTGAATAGTTTGATACACTGGAGCGTTATTAGAGCCGACAGCAGGAACGATTAAAGTCCATAAATGATGGACTTTTCAGCTTTGTTTACGAGGAAACATGGCCAGAATCTACAAGATTGTGAGGGGACCAGCTCGTTGTGGATTAAAAGTATTGGATGTACTTATTCTTTGAACTGTTGGCAAAGCAGGAAAAAAAAGTTTATGGCGATCTTTCACTGCTGTGAATAAAGAGACGAGGAGATAGGTAGGGACGCACGCTTGACTTTAGACACTATCGGCGCAGAATCCTTCTGTGTTTCTTTACTTCAAAACAAGATTATAACCGCTATAAGTCACCTTATGCTTTGTGCGTGGGCTTAATGGAATCATGAGACCTTAAGCATTCTAATGATGTGCTGCATGAGCGTGTTCATGAAGATTTAATGCTTGCAATTAATGAGTGAAGAAAAGACGTCCCGGCAGCGGCTGCTGAACATGTTAAGCAACCTCTTTACAATGTCAACACAAATAAATATAAAAAATATAAAATGTAAGTAGTGCAGGAAAGAAGGGGGGTGTGGTGGAGAGTCATGAGAGCAAGGGTTAGAGTTAGTGTGAAGTGAAGTCAGTGCATGGTTAAGAAATTATTCTTGAGTCTTTTAGACCTTTCTCTGATGCACCTGTAGCACCATCCTGAGAGTAACAGGTCAAACAAATCAGAGCCAGGGTGGTAGTTGTCCTTGATGTGTTCTGCTCTGCTGAGGCAGCAGGAGGCGTAGATGTCCATCAGGGAGGGGAGAGGGCAGCTAATGATCTTTGTGCTGACCTTACAACCCTCTGCAGCCTCTCACAGTCTGCCGCGGTGCAGCTGCCATACCATACTGTGATACAGTAAGTCAGCAGGCTCTCCATGGACGAGCGGTAGAACGTCAGCAGCAGGTTTGAGTCCAGGTTGTACTTCCTGAGGACCCTCAGGAATTTTAGTCGCTGCTGGGCCTTCTTGATGACCGCTGTGATGTTGGCCTTCCAGGAAATGTCAGCGGAGTTGAGGACGCAGAGAAACCGGAAGGTGTAAACCCTCTACACAAACTCGCCGTTGATGTACACAGGGGCTAGGTTGGTATTGTTTTTCCTTAAGTCGACAATGATCTCCTTGGTTTTCATGGTGTTTAGAGCCAGGTTGTTCTCTTAACACCAGGCGTCCATGTTGAGGACCTCCTCTCTGTAGGCTGCCTCGACTCCCATTGACTTGACGATGAGGTTGGTGTTGTGGGCCGGATTGCAGTTGTGGGTATGGAGACAGTAGAGGAGGGGGCTCAGCACACAGCCCTGAGGGGAGCCGGTACTCAACGTGCGAGTGGAGAAGAGGTGGGGGTCCAGTCTCACCGTGTGGGGCAGATTGGTGAGAAAGTCCTTTATCCAGGCACATGTGAAAGGGGGGAGGCCGAGCGTTATCAGATTGTTGATAAGAGTATGGGGTATGATTGTAATAAAAGCGGAGCTGTAATACCCAAAGAACATGCGGACGATGGCATCCTTTGTGGATACTGTACTAGAACTGTTGGGTCCTTGTAAATTATGGAGTGTGGTCTAGACCTACTCTATCTGTAAAGTGTCTCGAGATAACTCTTGTTATGAATTGATACTATAAATAAAATTGAATTGAATCAATCAGCTTCACAAGTGACATTTGGAGTTCAAATGTACAGTACGTCCAATGTCCATGCTGAGCCTATCTGCGCAGTTTATTAATCAAAACTAAACTAAAAAGAGGGAATCCCGAAGGAAAAAGTGCACGTTCTTCTAACGGATAATGCCAAGAACATGGTAAAGGCCATCTACCCAGCCTGCCGTGCATGGCTTACACTGCAGCTTGCCGTTGCCGACAGAGTTTTATCACAACGCAGCATTGCTGATGTAATAGCCTGTGGAAGATGCATCGTGGGTCATTTCAAACATTCCCAGCTTGCTTACTCTTGACTTCAAAATATTCAGAAGCTACTTGGCCAGCCTATTAAGAGGCTAACAGGATGTAGCTACCAGGTGGAACAGTACAGTTAATATGCTACAAAGTCTTATGGAACAGAAGCGTGCCCTATGTGCTTATGGAGCTGACTTCCATGTTTACCGGCAGCCAGTGGAAATTGGTGGAAAAAATAATTTCTCTACTTGTCCCGTTTGAAGAGCTCACACACCAGATCAGCTCATCATGTAATACCATCAATAATAGCTTTAACCCGTCTTCTTGAGAAAACAGCTGAGACGGACCACGGTGTGAAAACTTCAGAAGCCACGTTGTTGGAAGCGGTCGAGAACAGATTCAGTGACATTCAATCGATCCAAGGTGAGAAATCTATTCACACAGTCCTCCCTCTTTGGGTGTGTGTCTCCAATTGTGTCGCTGTCAGAGAATTAAACTATATTTGTATAACTTCAATGTTATTAATAGTATTATTATATATTGACTTCTTAACCCTTGTGTTGTCCATCGGGTCAAGGTGACCCGTGCAGTTTGACTTTTTGCATTGGCCGTCGGGTCCCGGGGACCAATGCTTGTTTCATTTCATGTCTCGTCTACTACCGCGGACCTGGCCCTTTGGGGTCTCTGGGACCCGTCCAGCAGTTGACAGTATTTTCCACTACCGCGACACCGGCCTTCGGGTCTCTGGGACCCGTCCTGCATTCAAATGTATATTTCCACTACCACGGTATCGGCCTTCGGGTCTATGGCACCCGTCCTGCATTCAACTGTATATTTCCACTACCGCGAAACCGGCCTTAAAGTCCCTTGGACCCGTCCTGTATTCGAAAGTATTTCACTTCTACCGCGACACCGTCCTTCGGGTCTCTGGGACCTGTCCTGCATTCAAATGCATTTTTCCACTACCGCGGTATCGGCCTTTGGGTCTCTGGCACCGGTCTTGCATTCAAATGTATTTTTCCACTACCGCGACACTGGCCTTTGGGTCTTTGGGACCCGTCCTGTATTTGACTGTATATTTCCACTACCGCGACACCGTGCTTCAGGTCTCTGGGACCCGTCTTGCATTCGACTATATTTCCACTACCGCGGTTTCGCCCTTCGGGTCTCTGGGACCCGTCCTGCATTCAACTGTATATTTCCACTATTGCGACACCACCATTCGGGTCTCTGGGACCCGTCCTGCATTCAAATGCATTTCACTTCTACCGCGACTCCGCCGTTCGGGTCTTTGGGACCCGTCTTCCATTCGACTGTATTTTTCCACTACCACTCTGCGACCCGGGCCAGTATTCAAAAGTATTTTGTGTTGTATTACAAAGAAATTACAAAAGAAAAAAAAAGAAGCATTCATTATTGTTTACCAGCCAACCATTAGACTGAGAAGATGATTTCCCTTCCCCAGCATGTATCAAACATTTGACAGACTAACATTAATAAAACACTAAACCTGTATGTTATGTGATACTTCCTGCTTCTTACAGTGCAGACGCTTTGCTGCTTGCTCCTGCCTCTGCTTGCATATTTTTGCTGATAATCTTGCTTTTCCTCCGAGAGAAACTATGAGCAGCGGCTCTTGGATACATAAATCACTGGACTATAAATTTTTGGTAGACATAGTAGGCTATTGCCATATTTTAACATTTTTCTGCGTGAGCGTGGCCTACCAATAGCTCAAGCCTGTCCTACAGTGACTGCTGCTAAAGCTAATTAGCAGCAAGATGCCTCCTTTTTCCGTGGATGACTACTACAAACTCCTTCAGAAGATTGCACTTCTGGAAACCAAGGTTCACCTATTAGAAGTGAACGTGAAAGTGAACAGATCTTGTGGAAATGACACCACTTTACCATGGACCCAAAACAATGGACAAAAGCATGCTAACACACGGCTAATTAGCACCAAGAAGACTACAAAGAAACAGGAGGGCTGTGGAACGGGTAATAAATCAACAAGTGGTAGTCCCCCCTGGAACTCGTCTGGTGCGAAGCCTAAGAGTAAATCATTTTCCTGGGAAATGGGAGGACGACTAACGGGTAGGGCACAGCGCCCTGAGATTTATGATATGACCGGCTGGCCTGCATTATCATCCCAGCAGAGCGCCTCTTCAACCCCTGTACCTAGTAGGACACAGCCGTGGACAGCTGCAAAAGGGAAAATAAGCAACAAAATGCCTCCCCAACAACTTGGTTTACAAATAGATAACAGATTTGCTCCTCTGCTGCTGGACGCTGGACAGCCATCTGATGACCGGGATTGCGTCTCATCGCCACACAGCAGGGTAAGGACCAAGAGCATTTCAAAAAGTAAAAAGCTAACAACTGGGCATCAAACCCTGATTGTGGGTGACTCTGCTGTAAAAGATTTAAAAAACAGTAAAAACACCCAAAAACTCTGTTTTCCCAAAGACACAGTGTCTGACTTGACCCAAAGAATCCCAGATATCATGGCAGAACACACAACTGTGAAGAACATTATACTACATATAGGGTTACATGATGTTGTTAAGCAACAGTCTGAATTGCAGAAACTGGACTTTATGGAACTGCTAAACAAAATCAGCTCCTTAAACGCAGATGTGTTTATCAGTGGGCCTATACCGCCAGTGAGAAGAGGAGCTGAGAGATTCAGCCGACTGTTGGCACTAAACAAATGGCTTTCAACTCGATGTATTGTCCATTCTCTTCAGTTCATTGACAATTTTAACATTTCCTGGGAGCGCTTACATCTTTTAAAGCAGCTGGACTTTTCCTTAACAAGCCAGGAGTAAAGCTGTTCACCTCTAACATACTTTACTCTCTGCACTACGCCACTGCTCTCTCCGTCAAGGACACAAGACCAGACCAATCTAAACAAGAGGAAAATACAACAAAGTATGGCAGTGATTCACCACAGCCCCCACCTGTGCACAGATTTGACCGTGGGAGACCAAAGAGCAGAGATACGGAACCTCAACTCCCCTTTTCACCCGTCCAGTACCCCTCAAACCCCCCTACCAACCCCAAACCCTTTGAGGAGCCATTGCTGTCTCCACTCACCCTTTCCCCTACCCACATGTTGGAGTTCACTGACCAGATGAAGCAGCTGGTAGATGTTGGAACCAAATTTACCCCCCTTCCTTCCCCCATCACTCAACCCCGGACAAATGTAAAACGCCAGGCACCTCTGCCCCATAAGGACGCTTGTGTGCAAAATCCAGCAAGCAAAAACTGATATGTGCCGGGCCTAGGCTCCAGGACTAGTGACACTCATGACTGTTTTCAATTCTTCCTCAATTCATGTTGTGATAGGCAATAGAAAAAGGATGGTGAATAAGCACTTAACTGCAAACTTAGCAAATTTAGCATCCATTCCTTGTCAGCCACAGCCGGTTACAAAAAATGAGAACACACTAACACTAGCTTTACTAAACGTCAGGTCTTTGGCAGGAAAATCATTTTTAATCAATGATGTTATTAATCACAATCTAGATTTTATGTTTTTAACTGAGACCTGGTTAGACCATAATAACAGCGCTGCTGTTCTCATCGAGTCAGCTCCCCCTAACTTCAGTTTTATGAGCGAGAATAGAGTGAATAAGAAAGGAGGTGGAGTCGCCATTTTGTTTAATGACTCGTTCCACTGTATGCAAATATGTTATGGAAATTTTGCTTCTTTTGAATATGTGGTTCTACAGTTAAGATCCTCCCCTCAAGCTATGTTTCTAAATATCTACAGGCCACCAAATTATTGTGCAACCTTTATTGATGACTTCACTGAACTGCTGTCTATAATCTGCATTAACTTTGATTGTGTAATCATTGTGGGTGATTTTAACATTCATGTTGACAACCCCCAGGACAGGGGGACCAAAGAACTGTGTTGTGTTTTTGAGAACTATGGACTGACTCAGCATGTGACAGAGCCCACGCACAATAAGGGGCACACGCTGGACTTGATTGTCTCCAAGGGTCTGAACATTTCCAAGGTTGTGGTAACTGACGTTGCTCTGTCTGATCATTCCGGTGTTTTCTTTAACGGCTCTATCTCTGTGCCCAAAAGTGTCCAAACAAAGATAATCAGAAAACGGTTTATCACTGAAAACACCAGTGAAACATTTACTCAGCTTTTCTCCTCTACACCCGCTCTCTCAGGGCTCTCAGTCACTGAGCTTGTAGATCATTTCAACTGTAAAATTACAAATGTTATTGATGCCATTGCTCCCACTAAGGTCAAAGTTGTCTCTTGTAAGAAAAGGTCTCCATGGAGAAATGTCCCACTGGTGAGAGCAGAAAAAAAGAGAGTGTCAAAAAGCTGAACGAAGGTGGCGAAAAACAAATCTCCTGGTCCATTATAACACCTATAAAGAGAGACTTCGCATTTATAATTTGGAAATGAGGAATGCAAGGCGGCCCTGCTTCTCTGATATTATCTCTAGAAACAATAATTCACGTGCTTTGTTTGCTACTGTTGATAGGTTAACAAACCCTCCAGTACCAGTAGCATCTGGGCTTTTATCTACCAAGGCCTGCAATGACTTTGCCTCCTTCTTCAAAGACAAAATTCAGAAGATTAGACAAACAGTCAGTGCCTCCATATCAAGTACAGGATATGTGTCGTCACAGTGTTCAAGCAAAACTAGTTCCAATATGACAGAATTTCATGCGATCAACCATAAAAACCTGGAGGACATTATACAACATCTGAAAACCTCCTCCTGTTGCCTTGATATTCTACCAACGGGTGTTTTCAAAAATGTCTCGAATTGTTTAGCTTCTGATCTTCTACAGATTGTGAACATGTCTCTTCTTTCAGGAATCTTTCCACAGGCCCTAAAAACTGCAGTAATCAAGCCACTATTAAAAAACAAACAATCTAGACACATCACTAATGAGCAACTATAGGCCAATATCAAACCTTCTGCTTTTAAGTAAAATCATTTAAAAAGCAGTTTTTCAACAACTCAACCATTTCTTGTCACTAAACAACAGTTTTGATACCTTTCAGTCGGGTTTCCGACCACACCACAGCACTGAGACTGAGACGGCTCTCGTTAATGACATCCACCTTAACACAGATAATGTTAAAATTTCAGTCTTAGTATTACTTGATCTCAGTGCTGCATTTGACACGGTTGACCACGACATATTACTAGACCGATTGGAAAACTGGGTTGGCCTTTCTGGCTTTGTGTCAATAGGTAATTATACATCTGAACGTACAAATATGACGTGCGGAGTTCCCCAAGGCTCCATTCTGGGGCCTCTTCTGTTTAACATCTACATGCTTCCACTGGCTCAGATTATGGAAAACAACAAAATAATAAACAAATAAACAAAAACAACAATATAATAATAATAATAAACAAATTTACATAACCTTATTGCCAGGGGACTATAGTCCAATACAAAAACTGACTAATTGCATCGAACAAATTAACAGCTGGATGTGCCAGAACTTTCTGAAATTAAATGCGGGAAAAACTGAGGTGGTTGTTTTAGGAGCAAAAGAGGAACAATTAAAAGTCTGCGCTCAGCTTCAAACAACAATGTTAAAAACAACAGATAAAGCCAGAAATTTTGGTGTAGTCATGGATTCTGACCTGAATTTTAACAGCCACATTAAGACAATTACAAAGTCAGCCTTTTATCACCTTAAGAATATATTAAGGGTTAAAGGACTCATGATTCATGTAAAATACGTCTTAATGCCATCAGTTACTGTAATGGTTGGAAATACTGTGCATTAATTACACTGTAATGTACATTATGTGTTAGGGGGCGGCTGTGGCTCAGTGGTAGAGCGGTAGCCTGCCACTTGGAAGGTTGGTGGTTCTGGCCCTGCAGTCCCATGTCAAAGTGTCCTTGGGCAAGACACTGAACCTCGAGTTGCCCCCGATGCTGTGTCATCGGAGTGTGAATGTGTGTGAGTGTTTATCTGATGAGCAGATGGCACCTTGTACATCATCACAGTTCCACTTCCCAGGTTTATGCACATAATTCTCAAAGAACCTCACTTCAGTCCTGGACTTTGAACTGTGAACATTTCAACCACAAAAAGAAAAACTTTTCACTTCAATCTCATCACTTGCAAGGGCAACAAGCAGAAGAACGAAAAACTGAAGATTTCTCAACAGAAAGAGGTATAAATTATTCTTTACTTGAGTATTTTTGGCTGCTTTTTACTTCTAACCCACTTCAACTAAATTTAAGAAATGAATATGATTTTTGCAGCACAATGTTAATTTCACAGCTACAAGTACTGGCTATTTTTTCAGATCTTACATACAAAACATACACACCAGTTTTAAAAAATATGATGCATTGCATTAGATTAAGCACCTATTGGTTTATGAGGCAGTTAACATTAAGCTTCATTATTAGTCAATGTTACGCCCCAGTCTAGGGGTGCCTAAGACGCAACATGAATCAGAATAAATGGCCCCATCTTCCCCATCCCCCAAGCAGCCACAAAACTTAGGTTTTGGGCGAATTTAGTTATTTTGAGGCCTAAGGCAAACACAGGCATGGGGCCCTCCACAACCCTTGTTCTCCCCCTTTTCAGTCCTTATTTATCTGAGAAAGACGTGCTCTCTGTCTGACAGCTGTTTTGGCCAGAGTGCTGGATCATCTTCAATCATAACACATTGATTAGGATGACTGCTACTCACGGGGTCTAGTTGCTGAGTTTTATGTGTGTCACCATCTTCGTCATTGCCATAGTTATCATCATGGACAGTGAAAGCAGCAGTTCCGTAACCATCTCCATTCGAAGGATCCTGTAAGGTTGCCTTGTATGTAGCCCCCGCATCGCTAGAGCAACCTGGGCTGACACTACTCTTCATCAGTGTTAGCATAAGGCTCGTTCGAGATGAGCCAGGTCTGCGCAGAATCGATCACCGGCGATCGGCGCCCGTTGCATGCCGGTTAGATTTGTGTCCGACTTGATCCCGACTTGCTCTGACGTCATGCATACGTGGGCAACGGAAATCTTACGAGAGCAAGGCGGCCACAATTCTTCTCTCAACATGATGACGTCTTGTATAAACTTTTTATTGATTTTGAATCGAAGGGATTTTAATTGCTATTTGTCTGATTTAAAGACTTATTCCGTACAGAACACATGTTGTGTGGCTGATAGTGACGTTTAGAAGTCAGAGAGACTAAATCCATTCAGATCACTGATCATCTACTGTCTGTTGTTAATTAAAATCAGAAACAGATCGCATGTAGAACATTCTGAGAGCTACTCTGTCATAAAATTAGAAAGTTCTCGTTTAATCTGGCAAGATAGTCTTAAAACATATAGGAAGGGCCTCCGTAATGCCAGAGCAGCATACTACTCGTCATTAATAGAGGAAAATAGGAACAACCCCAGGTTTCTTTTCAGCACTGTAGCCAGGCTAACGGAAGGTCACAGCTCTACTGAGCCAAGTCCCATAGCTCTTAGTAGTAATGACTTTATGAGATTCTTCAATGATAAAATTATAACTATTAGAAGCAAAATTCACCAAGACCTGCCTTTAACTGGCACTGACTTATCTCTAAACTCAGGAACCTCAGAAACAGCTGTAAAACCAGATATATGTTTAGACTGCTTTGCTTCACTTGATCTTTATCAATTTAATTCAATTATTTCTTCATCTAAACTATCAACCTGCCTCTTAGACCCCATCCCGACTAGGCTACTTAAAGAAGTTTTACCATTAGTCAACACTTCTCTACTAGATATAACCAATCTGTCTTTATTAACAGGCTATGTACCACAGCACTTTAAAGTAGCTGTAATTAAACCTCTTCTGAAAAAGCCCAACCTTGATCCAGATGTTTTAGCCAACTATAGACCTATATCCAACCTTCCATTTCTCTCTAAGATTCTTGAGAAAGCAGTCGCCAAACAGCTGTGTGACTTTCTGCATAGCAACAGCTTATATGAGGATTTTCAGTCAGGATTTAGAGTTAATCATAGTACAGAGACAGCACTTGTGAAAATTACTAATGACCTCCTAATTGCATCAGACAAAGGACTTATCTCTGTACTGGTGTTATTAGATCTTAGTGCTGCATTTGATACCATTGACCACCATGTCTTATTACAGAGACTGGAACTTTTAATTGGCATTAAAGGGACAGCTCTAAGCTGGTTTAAGTCTTATTTATCAGATCAATCTCAGTTTTTTCATGTTAACGATGAATCCTCTGTGCACGCCAAAGTTAGTCATGGAGTCCCACAAGGATCTGTGCTCGGTCCAATCCTGTTCACTTTATATATGCTTCCTTTAGGCAATATTATCAGGAAGCATTCCATAAACTTTCATTGTTATGCAGACGATACTCAATTATATCTATCGATCAAGCCGGATGAAACTAATCAGTTAGCTAAACTTCAAATGTGCCTTCAGGATATTAAAACCTGGATGAGCTGTAATTTTCTAATGTTGAACTCAGATAAAACTGAAGTTATTGCTCTGGGACCCAAGCACCTCCGTGACGCATTATCCAAAGAGATAGTTACTCTGGATGGCATCACTCTGGCCTCCAGCACCACTGTGAGGAATCTTGGAGTTATCTTTGATCAGGATTTGTCCTTTAATTCCCACATAAAGCAAATTTCAAGGATCGCCTTTTTTCACCTGCGTAATATTGCAAAAATCAGGAATATCCTGTCTAAAAATGATGCAGAAAAGCTAGTCCATGCATTTGTTACTTCTAGGCTAGATTACTGCAATTCTTTACTATCAGGATGCTCGAAAAAGTCCATAAAAAGTCTTCAGCTGGTCCAGAATGCTGCAGCACGTGTTCTGACAGGAACCAGGAAAAGAGATCATATCTCTCCTGTTTTAGCTTCTCTGCATTGGCTTCCTGTAAAATCCAGAATAGAATTTAAAATCCTTCTTCTCACCTACAAAGCTCTTCATGGTCAGGCACCATCTTATCTTAAAGAGCTCATAGTACCTTACAACCCTGCAAGAGCACTGCGCTCCCAGAATGCAGGGTTACTGGTGGTTCCTAGAGTCTCTAAAAGTAGAACGGGAGTCAGAGCGTTCAGCTATCAGGCTCCTCTCCTGTGGAACCAGGTTCCAGTTTGGGTTCAGGAGGCAGACACCGTCTCCACATTTAAGAGTAGACTTAAGACTTTCCTCTTTGATCAAGCTTATAGTTAGGGCATAGAATTGAATATTGTCCGCCTAACCCGGCCTACCTGCTTCTCGTCATAGTTGTCAGATCTATCTATCATATAATCAATAATATAATAAAACTAGAGGGAGGCAGGGCATACAGCCCGATCCGGTTGGGGAGAGTTCTAGCCCGATCCGGCAGCTCTCTTTACCCTGTCTCTCCTAGTTAGTCATGCTCTCCTAGTTAGTTATGCTCTCCCAGTTATGCTGTAATAGTTTTAGATTGCTGGGGGACTTCCTTTGACACACTGAGCTCCTCTCTCCTCTATCTTTTTATATTTCTATCTTTCCATTTGTGTGCATCCATGTCCCAGAAATGCTTGTTACTAATAGCTCTGGGGAGTCATTCCCCGGAGTCCTTATGTTCTTTCCCCCCCAGCATGTTCCCTCGGATCAGGGAGGCTCCAACATCATGGTAGCAGCTGTAGCCATGGTCCTGCTACACGTCCTGTGATGCCGTGTTCATCCTGCTACGTCCTGCTGTGCCCTGCTACGTCCTGCTGTGCCTTGTAATGCCGCACAATTCCCTGCTAAGCCATGAACTACTACAAAGAACTACTACAAACTGTTATCTTTTCTGTGGCTGTTATTGCCACTCTTCATTCTAACCCCAACCGGTCGTCAGACACCGCCTACCAAGAGCCTGGGTCTGTCCGAGGTTTCTTCCTAAAAGGGAGTTTTTCCTCGCCACTGTCGCACTGTTGCTTGCTCTGGAGGGAACTACTAGAACTGTTGGGTCCTTGTAAATTCTGGAGTGTAGTCTAGACCTACTCTATCTGGTCTAGACCTACTCTATCTGTAAAGTGTCTTGAGATAACTCTTGTTATGAATTGATACTATAAATAAAATTGAAAAATTGAAAATTGAAATTACTGTATACCCCAGTCTAAACAGGGTTGTGATTGTTTCAGATTGAGAAATGTCCCATGCAGGCCCGTGGACAGACCACTCTGTTTGGAGGGTCAGTGGTCTGTAATTGTGGATTTGACGGCACTAAGGTGATCTGTTTTAAAATGATGTATCATTATGATTAATCTCACATCTCATGTCTGCTGCAATGCTGTAGCTGTTATATCACGCTTAACAATGCTGTTGCTTTAGCAGCTCACCACTCAGCCTCCTGCCACAGCCTCGCAGTCTGCTGCTCTGGTCTTGACCCCTGGTGCAACGGCTGCTGTGCCATCATCAATTGTTTGTCGTTTCAGTTCTCTAAATCACGCTTTGGTGGGTCACAGTCTGCCACACTAAAGCCTAATTTAGTGGCTAGGAGGAGCCCCGGTCCCTCTTCCTCCTTTGTGAGGACTCGGCCCTTCTCTATCCTCTGTGAGGACCCCAAGCCATGCCCCGTCTTATGTGATGACTCCCAGTCCCTCTCCATCCTTTGTGAGGACGTGCAGACCCTCTCCATCGTCTGTCAGGACCCCAAGCAATGCCCTGTCTTCTGTGAGAACTCCCAGCCCCTCTCCATCTTCTGTGAGGACCTCGAGCCCTGCTGTGAACACCAGCATGGTAAAGGCCTATGTAAGTACAGCAGTGTCTGTTCATTGGCCAGGCTTTTGTGGAAGTTGTGCTTAGTGTAGCCTTTATTCATGCCATACATTAATAATTTGTTGTCTTCTTAACAGGGTGAACCTGGAGGAGTTCACCCGCTACTGCTGGGCCTGCAGCTTCTTTCTGGTTGCCAGGAGAGATGCGGATCCCCATCCAAGACCAGAAGTAGATTTCTAACACCATTTTCCACTATGAAAAACTGCTGCAAGATTTGAAGCTGTGGTACGAACCCCCTGTCCCAGCACTCATATACCACCACACACCGACACCAGATCGCTTTTTCACCCATCGGCTGATGGTGTGGATGCCCTACCACCTGTGGAAGGTGAGGGTAAACTGCCCTGAGTGTGTGAAGCGGCTGACGGGCTACAGTGTCCACAAGAGGTCTCGATAGGTCCTGCCACAACGCCGGCCGAGTGTGATAGCTTTTACATGACTTCTATTAATATGTAACTAATCAGAGCTACATGTGCATTTCAGGTATGCCTGTGACATCCGTGTCATTCGCCTGCTGCGTGACCGGACTCTGGGCAACAGTCCAGCACGTCTGGTAAATCAGCTCAGGGAAAACCATGTAGAGGAATAAATGAACAGGTTGGCACACTGTCTTGGGGAGTGTGCTGACTTTGTTGATCGGCCAAGCCGAGTGCGCCAGGAGCCCCCAGAGCCCATTGATGTGCCCACCAGTCGCTGGCTGCTGACCGTCTATGGCAGGGACATCCTCTCCCGCCTGGACCATATCAAGGCCAGCATCACCTCCACATTAGGCTCCATCTTAAAGATGGACTCACCCAAACAGGTAATAAATAATCTGTGTACTTCCCATTTTTCCTCTTGCCCCCTTTTTATCTGCCGCTTCACCTTTTGGTTGGTGCGACAATCCGCTGAGGATTTATTCTTATCATCAGTGTCTGAATTGGTGCATTCCTCAGCCTTCCACCAGGAGATAGACTGGATCAGCTCGTCGATATTGCTAGAGGTCCGATCCAGTGTATCTAAGACGACTATGCTGGCTATTTCAGAGATTACTGAGATGATCGATAAAGTTGAGGAGACAGTCTTCTCGCTTCCCCAGCTGGAGGGTCTGGAGGTAGAATCTGTCTCTCTGTTTTTGAAATGTTTTTGCCTCATTCTTCAATTTATCTGGATCCAGAGATCTTTGTTTGGCATTTATATTCTGTTGGAAAAAGACATACAGTGGCAAAGTGTAAGATACAGGTACTACTAGTACTAGTGTTGCCACAAAGCACCTGTGGAGCAATGTACATGTATAATATAATATGAGCAGGGGAATAATAAAATGTTTTTATGGTTTCTTTTCTACCTTCTAATACTTTTCACAATTGATATAATCTCATGAACATTACTTTTTTGGGTTCTTGGACTATTTAGCTCATCTATTTTAGAAAAATTCCTAATCAAAAATAACCATTACTTGTAGCTGTGAAATTAACATTGCGCTGCAAAAATCAAATTTCTTAGGTGAAGCGGGTTAGAAAAAAAAAGCAGCCAAAAATACTCAAGTAAAGAATAATTTATACCTCTTTCTGTTGAGACATCTTCAGTTTTTCGTTCTTCTACTTGTTGCCCTTGCAAGTGATCAGTTTGAAGTGAAAAGTTGTTTTTTTTGTGGTTGAAATGTTCACAGTTCAAAGTCCAGGACTGAAGTGAGGTTCTTTGAGAATTATGTGCATGAACCTGGGAAGTGGATCTGTGATGATGTCACAAAGAAATTCTGTTCTTCTTCATTATTACACACATTCCACACACACACACTCACACACACACACACACACACACACACACACACACACACACACACACACACACACACACACTGTAATGGGAAAATTACATTTAACCAATGAATATAATTCATTCATAAGATCTCCAAGGCCTCTCAGAGTTTATGACTTCTGTATCTTTCCTCAGTGTCTTCTCCTTGTAGGAGACAACTGAATTTGTTATGTCTCTGCATTTGTCCTCCAAGGGCAAATGGCATAAAGTCTGACAGAAACAGTTGTCTAAAGCCGTGTTTATCATAGCAGGTCCCAGGTCGAGACCATAGCCTATCCAGAGAGACAAGATGTCCTTTTTCAGCTAAGATAGAATGACCAGTCAAGAAAACTTGACGCACGGAAGACAGATTCAGAAATACGTAAGAGATCCAACCGTCTGCCTGAGCTAACTAATTGTAATGTTTAAGATTAAACTGTTTTCCAAACATGGGTTGGTTTTCCTCTGGATGCACGGGGATATAAGGACTGTATTACTGATTGAATTTGCACAGAACTGTGGCCACTCTGTAACTACATTGTGAAAGCTGTTCTTGTCATTTTGATTGTTCTCTGCAGAAAACAATTAAACCTTTTCACCAAATACCTAAAACCTTTAAACCAGTTTGCAGCCTGTCTTTATTCTGTTTCAACAAGGTCTCTTCTGCCACTGAAATTCCTCCCTCGCTGTACAGAAACTTCCACAACAACACACACAAACACACACTTTACCTAGTAAATAAACACATAATACATAGTTTATAACACATTATAATAAACAGTACAGTGTAATTAATGCACAGTATTTCCAACCATTACAGTAACTGATGGCATTAAGACATATTTTACATGAACTGTGTTACATTTTATTGGCTGTTTATATACCAGCATGCATTCATTTGTTCACACACACACACACACACACACACACACACACACACACACACACACACAGCCAAGGGGCAGAGGGAGTCCATACTCATACTGTCATTACAGTAACCACAGTAACAGTTTGGATGCAGTATTGTTCCAGAACTGACCAACAGGAGAGCACGCCCAGAACATGTGACGATATGTACCTTGAGCTTTAATTGGGCAGAAAGTGTATAAAGGGCTGTTAATTATTTGTATGTGATGCATTTTCATGGAGGTGAGTTATCTTCTATGAATGAAATTGTAGTGAATCTGCTGATGGTCTGGATTGCGAGATACTTCTGAAATGTTAGACCATACATCATGCCAGTCAAGATCGACACTCAGTCCTGGGCAATCACGAGCCCAGATCCTCTTAATAGGAAGGGCAGTAAAGACAGATATCACTAAGAACTGACAAAGTCTTGATACCATACCACATGTTTTAGACTGCACAGTAAATAACTTCCGAATGGGATGGATAGGCAAAGGCCTCTGCCAGGGCACACTGTGTGCCTTGAGTGCCAACCTTAACTGAAAGGGCGCACTTGTGGATTAACTGCAGAACAGGGACATGGAAGTAGTCTTTTGTAGATTATGGTGAACTAGTGTAGCAGTGTTTTGTCATTGAGAACGAGCTAGCACGCTAGCATTAGAATGTGCTATGCTTAGTGACGTAGGAAGCCGTGCAGATTTTGAACAGCTCACCCGGAGACTGAAGGCAGGACCCATTAAAAAAGTCCCAAGTTTTTATGCACGTGGAAGCTCCAGAGACACAAAATAACAAATCCCAGAAAAAGTGATTTAAGTGATTTAAAGGAACACACCGACTCATTGAGACTTTAGCTCTCCCATTGATAGTACAGACCAGACAAAGTGGATCCCCTGCAGCTACGGTAAGTGTTTAGTTATGTTTTCAGAGGACTAACTACTGTAACATCTTCCAAAATTTCTAACTCCTCGTCTGTGTATTCTGGCTCAAAAATGTACTTTCAAGATCTTGGTTTGATACCAAGTAAAAATCCTCTGACAATTCCTCAAAGTCAGCCATGATCACCAGTGTTGTTCGCTACTAGATAGCTACTCACATTGGTTTTGTTGACAGAAGTAACTGTGCTTTTTGGTGTTGCACTAATCATTCTTTCTTTAACTGTCTATGTAATCACTCCACCCAAGTAGCACTGCTTCGCCTTTCTGAGAATATAGTTTCCAGTTAGTATGCAGTTAGAAGATGGCTGTGTCTCATGTGACCTTGTTATTTGTACACCCTGTGACTATACAAATCCCAACATGTACTGTAAATAGGAACATGCTGGTGTTGTTTTGTCACTTATTTGAAGCAGTAGCTAGCTGCAACCAGTTACCTGCAGGATCTTTGCTAGGCTAAGCTAATGCTGGGGGCGTCAGACAGAGTTACAGCACGCACAGAGATGAGAAGGGTATGTATCGACTTGTCTAACTCTGGTGGTTACGGTGAATAAGATGAAGTCCCAATAAGTCGGTGTGTTCCTTTAATGCTTACAGTAGGCCTAGGCTAGATAATCAAAATCCTTGTGGAGAAAACAAATGGAATTCTGGTTTCGCTATGTTGTCAGTTGAGAAGCCAGCCACAGGGTGCTGCAGTTGCCTAGCAACGGTGCTAAGCCGCAGCCATTGGTTGGCTGTGCTGGGTTTTGACCTATGACATCAGATTCTAAAATGGCTTTGATCCTTTTTGATGTGATGCGTGACAACTTTCTTTAGCATATTCAATTCAATTCAATTTATTTATAGTATCAATTCATAACAAGAGTTATCTCGAGACACTTTACAGATAGAGTTGGTCTAGACCAGATAGAGTAGGTCTAGACTACACTCCAGAATTTACAAGGACCCAACAGTTCTAGTAGTTTCCTCCAGAGCAAGCAACACTGCGACAGTGGCGAGGAATATAGACCCCTATAAGTTAAAGTCACTACTATTTCTGTCTATAGAGTTGAAGCAAGGTTATTTTGAGACCAGATCATAATTTGATACAACACAAATCTGAAAAATCTCTAGGCTACTAAATACCTCTTTCGATCCCATTGCAAGAAGAGCAAGAGTCCTTGAAACACAAAACAGGATTTTTTTTAATCTCACACAGTGCTGGTACAGAAAAAGTCAACCAATACAGTTGATTTGAACACTTATCATGTCTGGACCAGAAATATCACAGACAGAGGACATGCCTGAGGTTACAGGAGGTACTGTTCGCCCACTGATTGAATCCTTTTTTAAAAGGATAACACCGGAACAGTGGGGATCGATGAAATCCTGCACCCCCGATAATGCCACTAAAATTATGATGGCTGACCTGCTTTTGGACATAATAACATTGTTGTCAAAGGTCTGGTTGGTGAATCTTAGGAGCAGAAATGCTGCGGCGTCTGAGGAGGGGCTGGTTTCTGAGGAGCGTGTTGTGTCCAGTCTGGGCGACACACTCTTTCAGAGTTTTGCCGGGGCTCTGAATGCTGAGGACCAAGTAGAGTGTGTCAGCTCATGGCGCTTGACAGGTTTGGTCGGTAAAGAGGTGGCAGAAAGTGTCAAATCTGCTCTCTCCACTACTATGTGCACTACAGAGCCTGTGATAATTCAGCACATCACTCCCCCTCGCAGGCTTAATGCTATGGTTGGTCATGTCTGCAAAATGGTAAAAGCTTTCACAGCCAAGATAAAAACAGACAAGCCCCTAAGCAGCGGAAGTGGCAAGACCTCTATTGCAATTCATAAAAACTTCAAAGAATGTCCCATGCAGGCCCGTGGACAGACCACTCTGTTTGGAGGGTCAGTGGCCTGTAATTGTGGATTTGACGGCACTAAGGTGATCTGTTTTAAAATGATGTATCATTATGATTAATCTCACATTTCATGTCTGCTGCAATGCTGTAGCTGTTATATCACGCTTAACAATGCTGTTGCTTTAGCAGCTCACCACTCAGCCTCCTGCCACAGCCTCGCAGTCTGCTGCTCTGGTCTCGACCTCTGTGGCTGTTATTGCCACTCTTCATTCTAACCCCAACCGGTCGTCAGACACCGCCCACCAAGAGCCTGGGTCTGTCCGAGGTTTCTTCCTAAAAGGAAGTTTTTCCTCGCCACTGTCGCACTGTTGCTTGCTCTGGAGGGAACTACTAGAACTGTTGGGTCCTTGTAAATTCTGGAGTGTGGTCTAGACCTGCTCTCTCTGTAAAGTGTCTTGAGATAACTCTTGTTATGAATTGATACTATAAATAAAATTGAATTGAATTGAATTGGTGCAATGGCTGCTGTGCCACCATCTTTCCTGTGCCCCCCTCCTAGTTTGTCAATGGTGAATATTTTATTAAATAACTTATATTTCATATATATAGTGGTTTTGTATTTGTTACATCATCAATTGTTTGCAAAAATTATTGTTTGTCGTTTCAGTAAACTAAATCACGCTTTGGTGGGTCACAGTCTGCCACACAAAGCCTAATTTAGTGGCTAGGAGGAGCCCTGGTCTTTCTTTGTCCCCTGTGAGGACTCCCGGTCCCTCTTCGTCCCCTGTGAGGACTGCCAAGCTCTCTTCCTCCCCTGTGAGGAGGACACGCAGTCCCTCTCCATCCTCTGTCAGACCCCAAGCAATGCCCTGTCTTCTGTGAGGACTCCCAGTCCCTCTCCATCCTCTGTGAGGACCTCGAGCCCTGCTGTGAACACCAGCATGGCAGAAGGCTCTGTAAGTACAGCGGTGTCTGTTCATTGGCCAGGATGTTGTGGAAATTGTGCTTAGTGTAGCCTTTATTCATGCCATACATTAATAATTTGTCATAACAGGGTGAACCTGGAGGAGTTCACCCGCTACTGCTGGGCCTGCAGCTTCTTTCTGGTTGCCAGGAGAGATGCGGAAAAACATCCCCATCCAAGACCAGAAGTGGATTTCTAACACCATTTTCCACTCTGACAAACTGCTGCAAGATTTGAAGCTGTGGTATGAACCCCCTGTCCCAGCACTCATATACCACCACACACCGACACCAGATATAAGTTCTAGCCTGACCAGGCTCCTCTCTTTAATCTTTCTCTCTTAGTTATGCTGTAATAGTTTTAGACAGCTGAGGGACTTCCTTTGACACACTGGGCTCCTCTCTCCTCTATCTTTCTATCTTTCCATTTGTGTGCATCCATGTCCCAGAAATGCTTGTTACTAACCTAGCTCTGGGGAGTAATTCCCCGGAGTCCTTATGTTCTTTTTCGCCCAGCATGTTTCCTTGGATCATGGAGGCTCCAAAATCAGGGTAGCAGCTGTCGCCATGGTCCCGCTACACATTCTGCATTCGGCAATGGCATGTTCATCCTGCTACGTCCTGCTGTGCCTTGTAACGCCGCACAGTGCCCTGCTATGCCATGAACTACTACATAGAACTACTACAAACTACTATTTACATTACATTTATCACCTGTAGTGTTACTGTGCTGTCACAAATGCGCTTTTTCACCCCAGAATAAAATGAGCGGTGCTAAAAATAACGCTCGTGACTGTAGCCTTTACCTTGCTAATGAATTGGACTCCACATAGACACCACCAGTCCGTATTGACCAGACCTCAGTCTGTTTGGCATTTTGTCTATCATCTTCCAAAATTTCTAACTCCTCGTCTATGTATTCTGGCTCAAAAATATATTTTCTAGATCTTGGTTTGATACCAAGTAAAAATCCTCTGACAATTCCTCAAAGTCAGCCATGATCACCAGTGTTGTTCGCTACTAGATAGCTATTCACATTGGTTTAGAATAGAGTAGAATAGAATGCCTTTATTGTCATTTTACACAAGTACACAGTACCTGTGAAATGAGATTGATGCAATCCCTTTACAGTGTTGACACAAAAATAAAAAAAATATATAAGATAAGAATATAAAATATAGACAATATAAAGTTACAAATATTAAGTGTAGGTGGGAAAAAAGAGAGGGGGAGGGACCTGGTTGCACAGTCCTGAGTCCAGAGAGCAACTGTATACATATATAACTATGTAACTGTGCTTTTTGTGGTATTGCAATAATAATTCTTTCTTTAACTGTTTATGTAATCACTCCACCCAAGTAGCACTGCTTCGCCTTTCTGAGAATATAGTTCCCAGTTAGTATACAGTTAGAAGATGGCTGTGTCTCATGTCTCAAGTTGTGTGAATGTGTGTACATGTTTATCTGATGAGCAGGTGGCACCTTGTACGGCAGCCTCGTCCCCAGTGTATGAATGTGTGTGAATGGTGAATGTATCCTGTATGATGTAAAAGCGCTTTGAGTAGTCGTTAAGACTAGAAAAGCGTTATATAGATACAGCACATTTACATTTATACAAATCCCAACATGTACTGTAAATAGGAACATGTTGGTGTTATTTTGTCACTTATTTGAAGCAGTAGCTAGCTGGAACCAGTTACCTGCAGGATCTTTGCTAGGCTAAGCTAATGCTGGGGGCATCAGACAGAGTTACAGCACGCACAGAGATGAGAAGGGTATGTATCGACTTGTCTAACTCTGGTGGTTACGGTGAATAAGATGAAGTCCCAATAAGTCGGTGTGTTCCTTTAATGCTTACAATAGGCCTAGGCTAGATAATCAAAATCCTTGTGGAGAAAACAAATGGAATTCTGGTTTAGCTATGTTGTCAGCTGAGAAGCCAGCCACAGGGTGCTGCAGTTGCCTAGCAACGGTGCTAAGCTGCAGCCATTGGTTGGCTGTGCTGGGTTTTGACCTATGACATCAGATTCTAAAATGGCTTTGATCCTTTTTGATGTGATGCGTGACAACTTTCTTTAGCATATAGACCCCTATAAGTTAAAGTCACTCCTATTTCTGTCTGTAGAGTTGAAGCATGTTATTTTGAGACCAGATCATAATTTGATACAACACAAATCTGAAAAATCTGTAGGCTACTCAATACCTCTTTCGATCCCATTGCAAGAAGAGCAAGAGTCCTTGAAACACAAAACAGGATTTTTTTTTATCTCACACAGTGCTGGTACAGAAAAAGTCAACCAATACAGTTAATTTGAACACTTATCATGTCTGGACCAGAAATATCACAGACAGAGGACATGCCTGAGGTTACAGGAGGTACTATTCGCCCACTGATTGAATCCTTTTTTAAAAGGATAACACCGGAACAGTGGGGATCGTTGAAATCCTGAAATTCTACCAACAGAAGCTCAAGCTGTTTGTAAAAGCAATAGCGAGCAAGATCAAGTCCTTTTTCACAATGCGCTTGGCCAAAGCTTGGTATTATCGTATATTGGAGGAGCAACAGGAGAACGGGAATGGAGAAATATTTCCTTCTTTATAGATTTAATTATTACTTTATGTTATCACTATTATTATTACTTCAATAATTATAATGAAGTAATAAGCCTAAAAGCCACAAGTGCAAGTGGGGTAAGGAGAGTAGATTGCAAGGTTGAGGGTGTATGCCGGCTCAGGGGTTTGGCCTTCTGGAGGCAACAGACGAGCCCCTAAGCAACGGAAGTGGCATGACCTCTATTGCAATTTATAAAAACTTCAAAAAATATACCATACAATAGTGCAGATACTATGAATGAAATAAATTACTGTATACTGTACTGTAAACAGGGTTGTGATTGTTTCAGATAGAGAAATGTCCCATGCAGGCCCGTGGACAGACCACTCTGTTTGGAGGGTCAGTGGCCTGTAATTGTGGATTTGACGGCACTAAGGTGATCTGTTTTAAAATGATGTATCATTATGATTAATCTCACATCTCATGTCTGCTGCAATGCTGTAGCTGTTATATCACGCTTAACAATGCTGTTGCTTTAGCAGCTCACCACTCAGCCTCCTGCCACAGCCTCGCAGTCTGCTGCTCTGGTCTTGACCCCTGGTGCAATGGCTGCCGTGCCACCATCTTTCCTGTGCACCCCTCCAAGTTTGTCAATGGTGAATATTTTATTAAATAACTCATATTTCATATATATAGTGGTTTTGTATTTGTTACATCATCAATTGTTTGCGAAAATTATTGTTTGTTGTTTCAGTAAACTAAATCACGCTTTGGTGGGTCACAGTCTGCCACACAAAGCCTAATTTAGTGGCTAGGAGGAGCCCCGGTCCCTCTTCGTCCACTGTGAGGACTCCCAAGCTCTCTTCCTCCCCTTTGAGGAGGACGCGCAGTCCCTCTCCATCCTCTGTGAGGACCTCGAGCCCTGCTGTGAACACCAGTATGGCAGAAGTCTCTGTAAGTACAGCAGTGTCTGTTCATTGGCCAGGCTGTTGTGGAAATTGTGCTTAGTGTAGCCTTTATTCATGCCATACATTAATAATTTGTCTTAACAGGGTGAACCTGGAGGAGTTCACCCGCTACTGCTGGGCCTGCAGCTGCTTTCTGGTTGCCAGGAGAGATGCGGAAAAACATCCCCATCCAAGACCAGAAGTGGATTTCTAACACCATTTACCACTCTGACAAACTGCCAGTCCAGCACGTCTGGTAAAACAGCTCAGGGAAAACCATGGAGAGGAATGAATGAACAGGTTGGAACACTGTCTTGGGGAGTGTGCTGACTTTGTTGATCGGCCAAGCCGAGTGTGCCAGGAGCCCCCAGAGCCCATTGATGTGCCCACCAGTCGCTGGCTGCTGACCGTCTATGGCAGGGACATCCTCTCCCGCCTGGACCATATCAAGGCCAGCATCACCTCCACATTTGGCTCCACCTTAAAGATGGACTCACCCAAACAGGTAATAAATAATCTGTGTACTTCCCCTTTTTCCTCTTGCCCCCTTTTTATCTGCCGCTTCACCTTTTGGTTGGTGCGACAATCTGCTGAGGATTTATTCTTATCATCAGTGTCTGACTTGGAGCGTTCCTCAGCCTTCCACCAGGAGATAGACTGGATCAGCTCGTCGATATTGCTAGAGGTCCGATCCAGTGTATCTAAGACGACTATGCTGGCTATTTCAGAGATTACTGAGATGATCGATAAAGTTGAGGAGACAGTCTTCTCGCTTCCCCAGCTGGAGGGTCTGGAGGTAGAATCTGTCTCTCTGTTTTTGAAATGTTTTGCCTCATTCTTCAATTTATCTGGATCCAGAGGGCTTTGTTTGGCATTTATATTCTGTTGGAAAATGACATACAGCGGCAAAGTGTAAGATACAGGTACTACTAGTACTAGTGTTGCCACAAAGCACCTGTGGAGCAATGTACATAATTTATACCTCTTTCTGTTGAGACATCTTCAGTTTTTCGTTCTTCTGCTTGTTGCCCTTGCAAGTGATGAGTTTGAAGAGAAAAGTTTTTCTTTTTGTGGTTGAAATGTTCACAGTTCAAAGTCCAGGACTGAAGTGAGGTTCTTTGAGAATTATGTGCATGAACCTGGGAAGTGGAACTGTGATGATGTCACAAAGAAATTCTGTTCTACTTCATTATTACACACACACACACACACACACACATACACACACACACACACACACACACACACACACACACACACACACACACACACTTTACCTAGTAAATAAACACATAATGCATATAGTTATTAACACATAATGTACAGTACAGTGTAATTAATGCACAGTATTTCCAACCATTACAGTAACTGATGGCATTAAGACATATTTTACATGAACTGTGTTACATTTTATTGGCTTTTCATATACCAGCATGCATTCATTTGTACACACACACACACACACACACACACACACACACACACACACACACACACACACACACACAGCCAAGGGGCAGAGGGAGTCCATACTCATACTGTCATTACTTCAGTGAAATAATCCCAAAACAAGACAACTGACAAAGTCCACAAATATTTAACATGTTGCTTTGTTTGCTAATATCAAATTGCCTCTCAAGAACAGTCCTCAGCGTTCCCTCCATCTTGTTAATAGCTGCACATTGTTCACTGAAAGTAATTCATAACATGTTAAGAAGAGCTGTGAATTAATATTATTTAAACATGAAACATTTATCTTGATCACTATCATTAATTGTAAGCCAAGCAGAA
Organism: Percina caprodes; assembly: GCA_013375575.1. Classification (NCBI taxonomy): domain Eukaryota; kingdom Metazoa; phylum Chordata; class Actinopteri; order Perciformes; family Percidae; genus Percina; species Percina caprodes. Next base: position 56,788 of record JABXJD010000978.1, on the reverse strand, counting down.
ATAAGTTCCTGTATGGTTAGTGACCTATAGGACTTTCAGAGGACACTTTGGGAATCCCTTCACAGCAACAGAAGTGATGCTGATGTGCTTTCTGTCTACAGCGCCATTTGCTGGTCCAGACTCTGAATATCTCAAGAGTGTATGGCTGCAACCTGGAGCGTCCCATGTCATGCCGTCCCGTCTCATGCCATGTGTTAGGTGCCACCCCTGAACTTCAATTTTTCAAAAGATAAGTTTGCATTTGGAGTTACATAAGCTTGCGTCGACTATCATGCTATGAATAAAATACTTAAATATCTTTCTGTCTATAAAATAAATGCAAATTTTAGGCAAAATAAAAAAATCCTTCTGCCATCCCACCTGGTGCCATCCCAGAGTTTCTACCTTTCAAGATAAAATACTTTAAAAAATATCTCTCTTAGCCTACTTTTCAAAGTAAAAACTTGCGTCAGCTATCATGCTAATGAATAAAGTACTTGAAATATTTGGTGTTTTAACATTTTCCGACTATAGGTCCCGTTGCCGGGACCATTTGAGAAAATGTTTGTAGTTTCTGGCCGAGTTTCGACCTAGAGAAATTTAGATTATTAGTTATTTCAGGTATGTGTGTGAGTGATGTGGATGTGTTTTAGTATTTGAGAAGTTTTGTATTTTGCACTTTTTTGGCTTTTCTAGAAATAAGAAATAAGAAAAATGCACAGACATATCTGTAGAAATAAATTTATACAAAATTTCTTTTCTGAGTCATTTTCTTCTGGATTCTTTCTGTATTAAGTTGAGACATGTGGCTAGGGTACTATTTTTGTATCTAGCCCCTGTAATATGCTTACAGTAGTGTTTTTTTATAATATTACAGATGATTTATTTGGACGGAAATAGAAATTCTCTATTCTAACCTCTTTAGCTCTGTGTCAGTAAGACCTAGTGTCACACTGACACTAGAAACAAAAAATTCAGAGTGTTAGCTTCCCAATGACCTCAGGATCATCCCAGAGGGCCAAAGTATGTGGGAACTGTAGCAATTGTTTTGGGGTAAAAATGTAGGCGAGAAAAGCATGTATTTTCAAGTGTTTCTAAAGAGGTTAATGCTGACAGTAGGCCTAGGCTAGATAATAAAAATCCTTGTGGAGAAAACGAATGGAATTCTGGTTTAGCTATGTGTCAGCCACAGGGTGCTGCAGTTGCCTAGCAACAGTGCTAAGCTGCAGCCATTGGTTGGCTGTGCTGGGTTTTGACCTATGACATCAGATACTAAAATGGCTTTGATCCTTTTTGATGTGATGCGTGACAACTTTCTTGAGCATATAGACCCCTATAAGTTAAAGTCACTCCTATTTCTGTCTGTAGAGTTGAAGCAAGGTTATTTTGAGACCAGATCATAATTTAATACAACTGTTGAATGGAGGTTCAGTTGAAAACCCAAGAAACACAAAGCTAAAGCTAAAGATATATGTATTTGCTTGAAGTATAACTCACAGCTAAAATATATGTGTTTGTATTAAATATAACTCACAGCTAAAATATATATATATACTGCTTAAAGTGTGCTATGTAACCCATGATATATATTGTCTTGATGAAATTATGGACTAAATATTAGAAACAGTTGAAACTTTATAATATTCGTTGGGTGTGACCTTTGGCACATTTTTAAGTGTGTTAAGGGTCACACTTACTGTACAGTGGAACTGGTCTGAACCTGTCCACTGCGGCGGCCACCTGCAAGATTACGTAGTGGTGGAAATACCCTGTTGTCCAGAAGGGAGGGTTTTTAGCCTTGACTTTGAGTATAAGTATGAGTTGATGTGGCCTCTCTCTTCAGCGCAAGCATACCCACTTATCGGGTTTTTCCTAGTCTCTGGTTTTGATACTCTTTGCTTTTAGGGCAGAAAGAGAAGGGATTATTTCTGTATTTTGTACCTGTTTTTTGATTAGTCACTAAATAATAAAGCTACCTGAGCTTGTTGTGAGCTAGGAGACCAAAAGACTTGTATTCCTTGATTTTAGTCATTTAATTTCTCTCTCCCACACCTCGGCTTTCCGAGGGCAGAAGTTTCTCCCGTGAGGGCAGTTAAGACTCCTCTTTAACCACCTGGGCAAGTTGCAGCCCGGCGGGATCGACATTGACAGTCAGACCTCCTGTTATCTCCTAGTGGGAGTGCATTTCCCCATCCGCTCTGCCGGTCAGAGCCACCGAGCGCTTAGCCTCTCTCGGACCGGCGACCAACGAAGGCTAGCGGGCGTCCTTGAGAAGGAGGGGACCTCCGGTGACCCTGGGAGGAACGGTTCGTGACCGTGAGTACTAAAGAAAAATCATTGGTTGTAAAGATCCCTCGGGCAGTGCTTAAAATATACAGGGGGACAAGAGACCGTTAGTGGGGACGTCTGGGGTAAAAATCTGAAAAGGCCTCTTGCCTCGTCTCCGGTTTTCCTGATCCGGGAGGGGGCCCTTTAAATTTAGCAAGGGTGTGTGTGTCTCTAGTAAAAAGAAACAAAACTGATTATTATTAGAAATAATAATTACTAATTGTCATGTCCTTTAATTCCCACATAAAGCAAATTTCAAGGATCGCCTTTTTTCACCTACTTAATATTGCAACAATCAGGAATATCCTGTCTAAAAATGATGCAGAAAAACTAGTCCAGGGGACCCGAAGGGACAACGTCAATGGTCCCCGGGACCCTAAGGACAACGTCAAGGGTCCCCAAGACCCAAAGGACAACGTTAAGGGTCCCCGTGACCCAAAGGACAACGTTAAGGGTCCCCGTGACCCAAAGGACAACGGCGCTGGTCCCCGTGACCCAATGGACTACGTCAAGGGTCCCCCTGACCCAAAGGACTACGTCAAGGGTCCCTGGGACCCGAAGGACAACACAAGGGTTAAAATATTCATTTTGTAGATGATTTACATCTCTTTTACATAAATGTGTGTCTTGAATAAGCACCATGCCTATGTTTTTCCTCCTTAAGTAGTCCAGGAAATGAGCTTGTTTGATTGGCCCATTCAGCCCCCTGATGGTAAGTGACAGGATTGAAAGTTCAGCCATCCTGACAATTTACACGTATTCATGTCTCTAGTACTCGACCAGAGTTAGGTGGTAAATTTGTAGCAAAGGGTGAACTGTTAGAACTAAGCAAAGTGTGGTAAAAACATTTGTAAAAAAATCCCCTAACCCTGAGACTGCAGATCCCCTACCGTCTCTGGAAGATACGTGTCTGCATCAACGCAGCTCACGCAAAACTCCAACTCAAAACTTGTCCTACTTTGGGGACTTTTCATTTCATATTCTTTGTCTGACATTTTATATTCCCTGTTTGTATTTTCTATGACTGAATGTGGTTTTAAATCTGTTGAAGTCTCTTCAGACTAAAAGCAAAGACACTGCTGATGTTATACAAAAGAAACATAAAAGGAAAGCAACCTGTTTCCAGCGGACACTAAAGAATGATGGAGCAGCAGGAATCAGACCAGGTCAAATAGCAAACAGCTGATTTATTCATCTGACTCCTAGAATAACGTCAATGATGGAGTAGTTTTAAATGTCTGGGAATGTGGAACAACTACATGCAAACTACATGAAATAAAACAAGGCCACATGCTGATTATTTGGGACTTGATTTGATGGATTTATTCTTCCTGTTGTGTCTCTGTTTAAAGTCCTAAATAAAAGGTAAAGTTAGCGTCCACTAAAAGTTCTGTTGTTGCTGCTGACAGACTCCGGTTATTATTCTAAGTGTCTGACAACATTATGGGATGGATCCCTATAGCGATATATCTTTTAGTTAAAGAGTAACATCCTTTTAGTTCAGATCCTTTCTTTTCCAACCAGACCAGAGTGGTGATTGTCGGAACAGTGGAAAGATGAACCAAGACGGCTTTTCCTATGTATTTTGTCTTTTTCTATTGACTATAGTTGTGTTTGTTATTAACAGAAATCAACTAGTTAACATTTCAATGCGTCATAAAGATCCGACATTAAGGTTTTTTACCGCCAGTTCAAAATGTAGAGGCCTCCCTAACGGCCGCTCTACTCTGCTTGATGCCCCCACTGTCCGGTAAAAGGTAGAGCAGATAAAAAGCCTAAATAACACTAAAAAGCTTCAAGATAAAACTTACTTAAGAAGCGTCTTTGTTCACGTTGAAGAGAAGGCCTGTTTCAAGCCAGATTATGAATTGATTCATGAAATCCCTGTTACTGATAGTAGTCAGTCCCATATGTGTTTCACAATCACATTCGTCACCATAAAGAGCTCCAGTTAGCATGAAGCAGGCTACAGCAGACTGGTCAACAGTACTACACAGGATATTAACAAGATTCTAGTATACAATCACAAAAGTAGGAAACTGTACCTGGTAAATAGCAGAACAGAAACACAATCACATTCGTCACCATAAAGAGCTCCAGTTTGCTAAAATGAAAACAGAAATTATTCAGTTTACCATTGCCATGGTTGTATCATAAAGTTAGGTTATCAAGCTAGGCTAACCAGACTAGCAAGCTAGCACAACGTGGTGAGCTTTTTCATTTAGGCTAAAACAAAAGAAACCAAACAAAACGGGTCTCTTATATAAAGTGTGAGACCTCCCATGTAGATATATTATATGCAAACTAACATATTATCACAATGAACGCATTGACCTAACTATAACAGTAGTTATAATGTCCGTGAAATAGCACCAATAGATGGCGCTCATGCTACCAATGGAAACCACCAGCCAAATGAGAAGTTAACCCCCAATGGCAAGTGGAATTATTAACTCTACTACACTAATAACTAGACATGGTATACATGTTCCAAATGGCATCTTTGATGGCGGCCAGGGTGAGCCACTGATTTGCAAAGTCACATGCTAGTATCTGTTTCTTTGGCCTTGCCCCATATAGCACTAGCTGTGCTGTGTGTCTTCAATCTTCTGAGGTATGATTTCATCCAGAACCGTGCCATAGCTACAGTCTTAGGATTTCTGGATGGGGCCGTGGCTGCTGTTATGTGTATAGCTGTAAATCTGCTCCCTAAAAACAATGACAGGTCCGGCACTCCTTTCCCTCCTTTTTCCTTTGGCTTCTTTGTCACTCTTCTTTGCAATCCTTCCCACTTAGACCCCCACAGGAAATAAAAAAGGGCTTTTTCCAGGTCTAAAATCTCTTTTCTGGGTGGGATACTCGTCAATTGATCTGAAGAAATTCCCTCCAGGGGGTCCTGTGTTATCACATTCACAACAATGGGAAGTGCGTGTAAATGTGCTAGCTCCCTTCAATAGCTCAGGTGGTAGATCGGAGGGCTGTAGAGGCCTAAAGCTGAAATCCTTAGGTCGCTGGTTCAAATCCAGCTGAAAGGTGCACTCTTTTCCAGAGTTTGCCTTCCGGGATCAATAAAGTATTTCTGATTCTGATGTAGAGATGGACGGATGACCCAAAAGCATAATACTTCTTGCCAAGAGTTGGGGGAGACAGAGTTAAGCCCTGACAGAATAGAGAACTACAGATGAAATAGTGAAACTGTGAACAGAAGAATTGAAAAAAACTAGAACTATAAAGGACAAGCCTTTCGTCAAGAAATATTTGTTGTGCTCACATTGGCCCTCATTTATGAAATGTGCGTACGACCTAAAACAGCCGTAGGACGGGCGTACGCCAATTCCTACGCAAAGTTCGGCATTTATTAATTTAAACGTGAGCGTTGGCTGTGAAAAAATCTCACATCTGGTTTTTCCTCCAAAGATGTCATTGTAATCACATTCAGATCATCTCAAATGGAGACCCTGATGATTATTGTGTCCATACGTGCTTCTCTTTGGAGTTGTCCTGGTAGTAAGTTCTTCATCAGACATATCTCTTCTCTTTGGGGTTGTCCTGGTTGTGAGTTTATCATCAGAAATATATCTGAACAAATGCAGAGACAGTCTATTTCACAATTCTTCCCACCACTAGTAAAATGCATTCATCTGGCACCAGAACTACCCAAACACTAGCACTGACTTGAGTTGTGTATGCAGTGAGTGCTACTTGTTGGGGTAGTTTTGCTGACCTCTGAAGTCCAGGATTTTCCTCCATAAAGAAATGTTTAAAATGGATATTCTCCATTACTGGTTGAACAACGCTGAAAAGTCATTCCTGTTACCTTAACTTTAGCATAGACTTGACTGTTGAATTCAGTAAGTGCTACTTGTTGGGGCAGTTGAACATGACAATGCTACAGACTGTAACTGAATATTGATGTAATTGTACTCACATTCAGATCACCTCAAATGGCAACACTTCAGTTCAATTCAGTACTAACTGGTGCTTTCTATTAATGAATGAGCTCTATCTGGAGTAAAAAGGAGTTGCACCAAAGAAAGTCTTTGGACTGTAATTGACCACTCATAGACTGTTAATGGCATACATTGGGATGATGGTTGTCTATTCATGAAGCCATTCATTACTTACAATAGAAAAGACCATTAAAACTTGATCAAAAAGAAGGTGTAGTTAAGTGGAAATCAGCTGCATTCAGTATTTAAGATGGCAAATCTGTGTAAGGAACCACTTCCACTGCTTCTATATCACAACACAGAGGATGCCAGAAGAAACGTCGGTTTTATGGAGAAGCTCATGACCAAAGAAGGTTTCTTACTGTAAGACTTTGACATTGGTCTAACTCAACCCTTGGCATTGGATTGATTTTAGTTAGTGCTACTCTATGGGGTAGTTTTGCTGACAACTGAATCCCAGGATTGTATCTAAAGACTTAACAGTAACAGCTATTTTACGTTGTGTTACTAGTTGGAGAATGCCAAAATGTGTTATAATTCATTCTATATTGTTTCTCTGGATAAATGATCGTTTTGGTAAGTCATTCTTATTACTCTAACTTTAGCTTTAGCTTGACTGTTGAATTCAGTAAGTGCTACTTACTCTGACAGAGGAAATGAAATGATGCAACAAGTATTACAAAGGCAATAAAGTATAAGATTAACTTAATAGGTGTCTAACAGCTCTGCACGTCTCCCATGTCCTGCTTTACTCAGCAATTGAGAAGCCTATAATGGACAGTATCTCCGCCTGTCACGCGGAAGACCGGGATTCGACTCCCCGACAGGGAGATTTTTCTACCAGCTGCTAACCTACAAGGCCTCGAGGAAGTCCTGGCGAATGCTTTGGACTACTCGTGTTACTTGCTTTATTTTGTAAAGAAGTCAGCAGAAACGTTACTTGCCGGTAACCCGGTTTGATAAAACATTAGATCTCTTTTATGGTTCAAATAAGGGAGCATATCAATCAATCAAGCTGCCTCCATGAGGATCCACAGACACAGGCAGTGCACTGCGGTTTGCACTTTGCCCGTGTCTGGTATTACTAATCCAATTGAATAGGTTATGAATATTTGTGCAAACAGGTAGCACCACTTTTTGGGTTGTTGTGGTCGAGTTTTTAAGGCGATGGACTAGAAATCCATTGGGGTATCCCCGAAGGTCCAAATCCTGCCAACAATGAAAGGCAACCTTAGCGTTGGTAGCAAACCAATGACACATCACATTATACCAAATCACAGATGTTGCCTTCATGAACAATATTGTATTATCACATAGGTACTGGAAGTCACCTGTCTACACCAATGCATCTCTGAGAATTACACAACTTCAAATTTAATCCAAAACCTGAAGACTTTGGTCTCAGCAGTCAATTTGGGATTGATAGCTGTTGATAGTTGAACACTCTGGCTCCCATACTATGGTACTATGAACTCTTTAAGACAAGATGGTGCTTGAACATTAAGAGCTTTGTAGGTGAGAAGAAGGATTTTAAATTCTATTCTGGATTTTACAGGAAGCCAATGCAAAGAAGCTAAAACAGGAGAGATGTGATCTCTTTTCCTGGTTCCTGTCAGAACACGTGCTGCAGCATTCTGGATAAGCTGAAGAGTCTTTATGGACTTTTTTGAGCAGCCTGGTAATAAAGAATTGCAGTAATCCATCTTAGAAGTAACAAAAGCTTGGACTAGTTTTTCTGCATCACTTTTAGACAGGATATTCCTGAATGTGATGACTATGGAAACTTCGGTAGGCCTGGCCACGATTTCACAACAGGGAGATTTTTCCGTGAAGGTTATTGATAGTTTAACTCAGCAGAGTTTGATTGTGCAAAGTCAACACAAACAAAGAAACGTGTTTCCGCCCTGTTTCAACAGGGGACCTTTCGCGTGTGAGGCGAAGGTGATAACCACTACACTACGGAAACTGATGATCAGATTTTCTTGCATGTTCATGGGGAATTTCACCATTAATATTTAACTGCAAATGTTTAAAATGCTGTTAGACATGTTCATTTTTGACACATAGAGATTTTAAACTGGATTCAGTCCCAGATGCTTTGTCATGGATTTGGGTGACAGCGAATATCTAGTAAACCTAAATATATCTACATGTATTCACTGTGGGGGGCTTGCTGGGCATGTACCGGCGGAAGGCGCATCGACCTTGTGGAAGCAACGCGTCAAACAAGAACGAGATGGAAGAAAAAATTTAAAAAACACACACACACTCGCACAAAGACAATTGTACGGCAATGGTAAAAACTAACGATATAACACAACAACAATAAAACAATACAACACCTCGAAACCAGCTGCCGCTGCCACGCGCCCCACACCCAGTTTGTCTGAGGCTCGTCGTGAGGCCGTGACCGAAGGACAACACTAGGGTTGAGTTAAGGAAAGGCTTGTGGGTGGGCTTACGTTTCCATGACACGCGGGACAAACGGGACGGTTGGGTTTAGGAAAATAACAACAGGATGGTTACAGTTGGGTTTAGGAAACGTGACACGCGGGACACGATCACGCTCTACTGGGTCTTCTGTTTGACCCGTCCAACACCCCAACCAACCTCCCTTCGCGGATTTTTGGCCTTTCATACTACTCGCTACCGTAGTCGCTCCTAATGCTACGTCATCTTCTCATTGACATCACTTTGGCATTGTTTTCCATGGTGGCCACACAGAATTTTCACACATTCTGTGCCACCACCACGTAATGCGGTGTTAACAGTTTGTGATCATTTCACGGAACTCTGTGAGACCAGGCTGCCCTAGATCAACAAGCCACGAGAGGCATGTCCTGCTCATTTGTTCCTCATATTTTTCTCAGTTCTTCTGTTAACTGCAGTTGAAGCAGGCTATGCAAAGTCGCCAAAATACTCTACTGCGCTTTTGCTTCCTACTAATCTTGTTAGGGGATCCCAGGTCCTTCCAAGGCAAACAAAGTCTTCAGTTTTTGGATTAAATTAGAAAATGTAAAAGCCTTTATACATAGCACACAAATGCCTACTTTCCATCATCAGGGAGTACCTGATACTAAGCTGGACGTGAAACCCTTTAATTTAAATGTAACTATGTTTTGTTCTTTGGGCTCGTCCAGAAATTGAACCCGGGACCTCTCCCATCCAAAGCTAGAATCACAGCCCTAGACCAACGAGCGACATAAAAAAAGAATTTGAGCAATTGTTCATCAAGGAAATGCAGCTCCGATCTGTCATTGACTTGCTAGGCGATGGTCGAGTTAAAAACAAAAGATAAGCCCAGAAACACCTTGCAACATTACATAAAAAAAAAAAAAAAAATGCTAAATTTAAAAATAAAGTCTAAATTGTTCATAAATAAAATAAAATCCATAGGTCTAATAAAGTATCTGTAAGTTAACATGGAGGAGGAAATTCAGACAGTAACATTCATATTAATTACAACCATTTATTAAAATTAACAGTAGAGTGCAAACAGCAGCATTTGCAGGCTAGATAGATAGCATAGTCGGAAATCTGCTATTTTTAGGTTTCCTAATTGATGAGTAACAACTAGGGATGAGCAAGTACAGCATTATCTGTATCTGTTTCTGTACTCGGACTGGGCGGGGCCTAAACCGGAAGTGGACATCATTTAACCCGGAAGTGGGTCGGTTGTCTTGAAATGGGCGGGGCAAATGCTAAATGTGGGGCTAGTGGCGCAATGGATAACGCGTCTGACTACGGATCAGAAGATTCTAGGTTCGACTCCTGGCTAGCTCGGACTGCTATTTAGCTACTAAATCCATTGTTTGTCATTTCCAACTTTACCCCTTTACAAACTGGCTATCAAAGTAAATTTACATGTATAAAGATGTAATTCAATAGTGGACATTGGTTGCACACAGATGTTTTGCTTTGGTAGCAGCTTAAACAATTAAGTTAAATTAACACAAATTATTCATGTTTAATAAACCTGTGTATTTTGTGTTGATACAAGGTGATTAAAACATGTTTTGATAAAGTAATTTGTGCTCTTGGAACATTTTAATCCTTCACAATTTTATCACTTTATTTCAACACTATTCAATAACTTTTACTCAATACTATTTTATCACTTAAATACTACACGTTTTTTATATTACATATTAGTATATTCTAGTGTCAATTACACAATTTTTCTGGCATTAAAACATTGTTTATATTGTTCTCTGAAGATGGTTGCCTGTAACCACAAGTAACCTTTCAAAATAAAATGTCTAATTTCACTGCAGTGACAGTAGGTAAATAATTGAACCGACATTACTGTTTTACTGTAAAACAAAACAGTGAACAAGTAATGTCAGTTTTTCAGTGTTTTACCAACTTGGTCACAGAATGGAAATTAGACCTTTTCTTTTGGTTACAGGCAACCATCTTCAAAGAGAACAATACAAACATTATGCTCAAGGTCTATTGTCAAGATTAAATTAAATAATTGTAACTAAACAATTTGATATAACTATAGAACTGATATGAAATGCAAAAACGTTAGTTACCATTGCCATTCCAGCAATCATTCCTTTTAATGTCAAATACCTTACTATTAACTCTCTTAAATCATTAACATTACCAATTTTTACCAGTTGCATTTCAAAACCTTTATTCAAAAGCCAAAAATTCCAAAACTCAAAGAATCTGGCCTAACCTAAACACATCTCTGGTCCCACAGCTAACATACATACACACAAAGAAAAATGATCCCTACAGGAGCCATGTCTGAGTTGTATTCTTAGAAATATTCAAATTGTTTACTCTCTTCACTTCTTTACAACTGAATTAAACTAAACATCCGGTTTCACACGGTCGTGATGGCACTATTTAGACTGAACAGTTCTCCATCTCTTCACCTGTAAGACAGAACTAAGATTGAAGAATGCTGTCAATCAGAGAACTTATAGAGGGGAAAAGAACTGGCCCGTCAACATGGCAGTTAAGGAATGAACACTCAGCCTCACATGCACAACAGTGAGCGCTCCTTACTGGAGCAGTTTTGTCTTTAAGCTTTGGGCTTTCCTTGAGAGATGAGTCACATCCAACTCCATTACCACCTTTTGAATCACTTCGAAAGTGTAGCGGAGCGGTGATGGATACTTCATGTTCAAAGAGTAACAAAGTCCAAACAGCAAGGCTGTTGCAAGAGCCACATTATCCAGATCTTGAAGAACCACCACACCCTCGATGATGATGCCAACATCAGAAAAGTCATTGCCTGGCGTCTCTCTGGTGACATAGATTCCCACTGTCGTTTTCTCAATGGCACTCAGTCATGTCCTGGTGACAGATAAAACATTTCTTGAAGTTTAAAAAAATAAAAAATAAAAAATAAATAAATAAAAGGTTGCTTTTGAATGCAGCAATTCTAGTGCTATAGTTTATTTAAACCCATGTAAGCAGCATAGCAGATTACTACAGCCAAACAATGTCCTGCCATGCTGCCATTCACGGTCAATTAATGGAGAAAAAAAAATCAGTAATGAAATAGCAAAGCCACAATCTACTCACAAAATACTCACCATGTACTCCTGCACCAAGACGTCGGGATTCTCATTCAGATAGATGCAGAGTCCTTTAATAAGGGAATCTCTTCTGGCATCAATGTCATCCTTAAGAAATAACAAAAAAAAGAGAAGAGATTATTGAACTCAAATTTTCAGTAGCACAGAAGAAAATGATCAAAGACAAAGATTGACTTGACACAGAGAGAGAGAGAGAGAGAGATATTTCTCACAGTGGGACAGTGAATGCATGATAATAATGACTAGGTTCTTTCAGTGGAATCAGTAAACCACAGGTAAAAGGAGTTGAGCTCTGCAATGGCTGCAAATACATCTTTTACCGACCTATTACCATGCATATCTATTTTATAGTTAAACAATTTAGAGTTGAAGGTTCTTACTGTCATCATGGCAGCTATGTCTTTCAGTTTTTGCCCTGCCCCGCTCGCTTTGCAAACACTCTGAGGAATCTTTCCGAGAGAAGGTCAAGCTGCGACAGAAACCTTGATTGTAGAGGCATGGTTGTGATGCGCTTAAACTCTGCGTTTATCTGAAACAAATTATATAACATAACAACATAAATATAACATCAAATCTACACCTGCCTGCTATATTATGGCGTGCACTGTGCATGGTTAATCATCTGAGCTCTGCTATGGAATATTTGAAACATCCTAATGATGTCGAGCATTAATTTTACACATGAACACATTGTCTATGACACAACTAGTCAGGGCATCATTTTTTAAATGACCTCCATTGCATCAAAAAGAGCTGGCCATCTCTCTTGTACATTGCTGATCATGGGAGCTTCACAAATGACTTCTTGTCTTCTTAATGCAAATGTTCTGTCCATTTTAGCCCTTATTGACTCTCTGTTGTTGCGCTTCTTGACATCTGAAAGGAGTTCGACCCTCATCTTCTCCAGGGACTGGGCACATTCTCCTAGTGGAAAAGAGGGGCAGTATTCCACCTCACCCCTCTTTGGTTTCTTAACATCAAAAGCAGGGGAACGTTTCTCAGCTGGTTTATATATCAAAGAATTGACTCATACTTCAGGACATCCTACTTTCCGGAGATGTGTACGGTAGTTTGACAACTTGTATTTGAGGCTCATCTTCCATCCTTCGTAGCCAATGGGTGAGCCTTTTTCTTTTAAACATGGATGCTTCAGGATGAGTCCTTCTGCAACTTCGTCAAATTTACTGGTTGTGAGATAGACTGTGTACTTAACCCTCTGAGCCCTAAGGCCATTTTTACAGTTCATTGTCCGTCTGGATTTATTTTATAAAAAAGCTTGTAAAACACCAACCCTGTTGTCTACAGTCAAGATATGAACATCATTTTTTTCAGGACAAACTGGGTTATTAGAATATTTGGGCTGCAGTGAGCTCACCTGCATGTTAAAAATGGTTGTAGGACCTTAAAGACAAATAAATAAACAAAACGGAACATGAATCTTCCAAATATGTATTGATATCACACACAGATCAATAAAACCTAAGCCATTTTACTCTCTAAAACACTTCTCATATGTCTTGGGAGTCACATTGTGAAGAAATAATCATTATAACTTATACAGTTGACAAAATACATGCATTTTTTCAAAGAAAGTCCAGACGCTTTTGCCCTCATGACATTTACTTATGCCAATAATCAACATAATGTCATATTTATTGATATTACACCCACAGCAATGCTACACAAGCAATTGTGTGTCTAAAACAGTTCTCCTATTGGCCTTCCATACAACCGTTTGGCCTTCCATACGACCGTTTGGCCTTCCATACAGCCTTTTGGCCTTCCATACATTTGGGTGACGTTGTCTCCCATATATGGGCATGCACCCCATATATGGAGTCCTTGACTTCCGTACACAAAGGACGGACGGCGCTAGCGGCAGAATTGAGCGAAAACGCGATGAATTATGGACAAAAAGTGGATAAATCTTGGATGTAAAGGTATGGATTTAATGCTCAACGAACCCCAAAAAAGGCAGAAGTAAAAGGCTGGATAGAAAATCACCTGTAGAGGCTAGAAGGACCCGGAAAAGACATCCGTAACCACTAACTCGTTAGCTTTTAGCCACAATTTTCGGCGAGTTTCTATGTGTTATGGATGGTTAATGATTGAACTATGAATCAGAGGTGCTTTTTAGGCTCGTGGGCGAGTCTCTCGGGTTAGGAGGGTTAACTATCTCCTGAATCAACCCCTCTAATATGTCGGACTTCAGCTTTGGATCAGGGATCAGCAGCATCCCGTTTTCTTTGAAAGCTGCGTGGGCCTTCTGAAGCTTAATTTCCGCATCGTATGTGAAACGGGGAACACAGAACAAATCTGGCCATGAAGCCCGTGATGACGTCGACTCTGGAGATGAAAAAAATCACGGTGCTGTCACCAGAACAGGATGAGGTGTCATCAGGAGCACTGGTTGATGAAAAGGAGAAACTGGGTACCTTGGTCTTGAGGTTGGCAGGATGTGTACACAACTTTGAGTGTCGCTTTGTCTTGTATTTCTTCTACTGAAGTTAAGTTCACAAACTCGTTACCAAAAGCGTGTCCATGAACTGCAGTCGGAAGGGTTCCATTATTTTACACTGAATCTTTACGTTAGTCTCTAGTTCAGCCACAGTTGAAGGCAGACCAGCAGAAAACATGAGCCTCTGACTACTGTCTGGTCCAAGGATAACTCTGAGAATAGCTCGAGTTGTCATGGTCTCACTTGACTGTCTGTTAGGAAAGAAAAGAAAATGTAATTAGAATCGGTTTTATTAGTTATAGTTTTTATAGTTATATAAGGTATTGTTAATCACCAAATCTCATATTTTACTGTTAAAACACTAATAATTTTAATAATCTGTCAACTTAACTCTGAAAGAAACACAGACATGCCAACATCCATTTGTCAAAAGTGTAAAAGAAATTGGGTTAATATCAAATACATGCCCACAACACCAGTTAGTGTGTCCAGGGTACCCATGCGCATTAGTACGTGACAGCAGAGAAGACAACGTTGTTGTTTTTTACACTGTCTTCTAGTGTTCCCCAACACAGTCCTACTATTCCTTTCATCACAGTCATGAGTGCATGATGTTGCCAATCATGCAAACATATGAGTAAAACAAACCACGATATCCCCGTGATATCATTCAGAGGCTGAGGAAAGCACAGGATACCAGAGAGTTTTCTCCAGGGTTTCCATACATTCATTTTTCCAAAACATTCCCATTATAAATTTGTTCAATTTCCTTGATTTACTTTAAAATGCAAACAATCTTTTTAATAAAAATAAAAAAAACAGATCTTTTTAGTGATTGAGTTTTATTGGAGCAGTAGGAAAGGAAGAGGAAAGAGATGAGAATGTTTCCATGAGAACCCTGGGCCTCCTTTTGAAGCCTGTATGCAACTGTAGGCACAAGGATTTTTACGTTACCTTACCAGAACACACAGCTTGATCTCTTCAAGGTCACCATCCGCACACCCCCAACTACATAGGCAGCCACTGGATACTCATCAACCAGTTCGGAGATTTCGACAAGAGCAAGTTCTCGTGCTGGAGATGGAGTCAGCTGAAAGGCTCCATAATGCTCACAATACCATCCACACAGTAGTTTCAACACAAAAAATAGTCTCTGCTGCAAAATGCATATTTGATGGATTTCACCAAATTCAGGCAAGCCACCCTCAGAACCATATGCAGCTATCATACCTGGTCTGTAATTTATTCCCTTGCTCCAAACGTTTTTTGCTAGGTTTATTTCAGATACATCAGGATCTCTCTGTTTAAAAGCTTGAGCTAGCGCTTCCTTCAAAACATCTAATGGGACAGTGGATACATCTGATACATCCAGCACTGGTTTATCAATGTTTGGAGATGACAAGTGATAACCAATCATAATCTGATGTTTCACAGCCAGAGACAGAGGCACATTTTTAAAGCAACTGGTGTGTTTCATAACTTTTTTAAAGAAACTGTGCTTTGCCTCAAACCTGACGGTCCAAAGTCCCACGAGAGGCCCCAAAAGCTGTATCAGTTGTGGGTAATGTTCTATGTAATGGTGTTTGGGCAGCAATTTTGTGTTAGGAAACACCTCTTGATACCTTTGTTGATGATCTGAAATTTTGCTCCCAAGGTAAGCAATAGACTCTTCACTGTGAACTGAGGCAACCACTAGCTCAACAATCTTTTTTAAATCCAACATGACCTGCCATACTGGCTCATGTTCAGGAATCTTTGGGCCAATAAGAAATGGGAGCAATCTTAACAAGTTCCAATTTTCATGGGCATTGCCCCCTATGGTTTTCCTGCTGGAAAGATTTTGTGTTATTATTGGTTTTGTCTGTCCACTTGTATGGGAAATGCAGAATGGAACTGTTTATATAATCCAGGGTGATATACTTCTTTGATATTAGTAATGTGAGGCACTGTGCTATTTCAACAAGCACAATGCCTTCAAAAAGATCATGCGCAATGTCAGGAGGGTAGCCACTGACAACATGAAAATAAGACAGCGCTCCAGTAAAAGGACAGGCTCTTTTAACTCTAAAACAGCTACTGCCACTATCCAGTGCTGCTCTGACATGGGTTTCATGGGTTTCTTTTGTTCTGAGGCTGAAAGTTCCTGACCTAACCCCATGCAATTGAATATCCGAAGCTGGTGCTGTACAAAAACGACAAAAGTAGGGGCCTGCAAAGTTCTCCACAAAACCTGCTATTCCATGTGCTCCTAAATTGTCAGCAGCAATAGTCTGCACTGTACCCTTCAGTGATTTGTTCAGTTGTGGGACAAAAATGCCATCAATTTCTAAAGTCCTCAGGTCGCGTATTAGGGGCTCTAAAACCTTGTCATAGCAAAATGACTTTACATTCTCTGTTTTACACAATATGGCCAGGAAAATTGAGGACAAACTAGAATGAGACCCTGGTGGAAGGTTACTCAGTACCCAATACACAGCACAAAGTTTGTGGGTTTTGCGGGAGGTGCCCAAAGGGTTACAGACCTCAAAGTCATCAGCATACAAAGTTATGGATAAACTTAGGTCTCCCCTGACAACAAAATATTTTCCTTAAAATGCACACCATCTTTATAAGACCTGTACACATTTTCTTTTCCAGTCTCTGTCTCCCTTTGTGTTTTGTGATTACTAACTATCTTGTCCACAATATCTTTCCTACTCAGCAGCACTTGCAGGGATTGTAGGATGGGGACATACTGGAATGTTTTGTTCTCTTTTGCATCCAAAATATATTCAAGTGGTTCAACAACTTTAAATTTTGCTTTGTAATATTGTTTACGTTGATAAGCAGAACTCAAAGGTCCGTCCTTCTCTATGGCCTTATTTAAAGGATTTGCTGTGCACAGAGAGGAGATTATTTCATCTATAACAGCTCTGTCAACTTGGAGCTTGTGCTTCTGAAAAATGTCTACTAGAACACATTCAGCATGAGATTTTGAGAGACAGCCAGTTAAGTGTTGAAGTTCTACCAAAAAATCATTGATTGCTCTGCTTGGTACATGGGAAAAATGTTCTAATTTTAACAAAGCTGCTGCCAAACTGTGCTCAAATACATCTGGGAGGTCATTTAGAGCACCAGTACTGCTACCGGGTTGAGCATCCTCACCAGTGTCATCATCAGATGTGTTTAAAGCAGATTCTGGGGAAGCAAGGGTGGCTGATACTACAATTCCTGGTTTAAAATCTTTTGGTAAAAAAGACCTGTGTTTTCTGCTCTTGTGGGATTTAAAAGATCCTAAGACGTTTGTTTGAAATTTGCAATCAAAGAACATACACGTTACAACCTCATTTTTCTTCAAATGTGCATTAACGTGAGTCCAGTCATCCCTCTCAGACACAAGATCCTTACAAGGACACAAATGGCAACTAAATGTACATTTCTCTGACTGATGACGACTAATTTTAATAACATGACATCTATTCAAATGAATTAAAAGTGCATTCCACGTTCTAAAAGTGCATGGGCAGCTTGCATGCACACATGGAATACGATTGTTATTCCCATAATGTCTATGTCTGACTCGATAGTGCTTAAGAATATGGGACCTACTTGTAAAAACTGAAGGGCAGGTCTTGCATTGCCACATTCACTCTGTGTCACTGGAACACTTCTAGCACCATTCACTGTGAAAGTGGAAACAAAGAAGGATTAAAAATTAGGGTTGGAGATCCTGGAAAAAAAAGGTTTGAGGCGGCCACATTTTAATATTTAAAATGTATATTTATACATAAAATTAAGAGCAAATACAATGTCCTGGTCTCACCACAAAAACTTCAGCCCACAACCCATCAGCTGACTCCAGGTGATAGGTGGACTTGAGTTTGTCTGTCACTCTGCAGCAAAACTGGAAAAAATAATCTAGTCATTACAAAACTATATTTCAATAAACATACAATACTCACTGGCAACTTTATTTAGGTACACTGCATAAATCATTGTAAAATATCAAATAATTAATGTGAATATTGCCTTCTCTAATGAGAACAGAGACTAACCATGTTCCATGTTCAAACACTGGGCTGACTGTGGAAAGCTTGTGTCCCAAAAAGAGAAAGTTTCCATTATGTAGGCTACCTTAAAGCCCATGTTGCAGGTTAACCACCACTTTTGATTATTGGGTACAAAAAGCACTCAAGATATGTATATCATTTATAAAAATGTCTCCAAATAGTGTTAAATTACAGTTTTTGGTCATTTTTGGTATTCGCGGGTTTATTAAGTCAATTCGGCGATGACGTCACAATGGGGAGCGAAGTCTCAGCCGAGCACTAGAACTACGGTGACTGACCGGGATGTGGACGAGGTGGAAAGGCCAACAGCCGTATAATTACGAACCTGCCAGATGTGAGAGGGCAAATGAGGAATTATCAAGATTTTGGGAAGTCTCCTTCATCTATCTCCTTCATTTAGCAACGCAGCAGTGCATACAATGACTTTATTTTGTACTATCAGTGAATAGCACCGAGTGAACGTCAACGTTTTCTTTCTATCTAGTGACAGTGATCATGTCGTTAGTTCAGATAAGTACTGGTACACTTTTCTAGATATAGGGATAGAGGGCACCCCCCCTAGTGTTATTTCTAAGCGTTTACCTCTTCCTCCGGTGAAAACGTGTTGCTGTTTGGCAGGTGCTTGTGCGCGTGGTGGCGAAGCTGCGGCGAAGAGCGAGTGCGTTAGAGCCGCCGGTCGAGCAGCTCCCCCCGCGATCAGCTGATCTGACGATAACTAAATCCGTTTGTGACATTTCAGACAGGATCATGGTCCTCTCCAACCAGCACGCACCATATTTTAATTGTTTATATTAACTTTACCATTCCTTTTAGAGTGAGTCATCTGAAAGGCTCCTTATCCCTAGACAACACCAGTTCACTGCATACAGACACGCTATACAAAATAAACGTCTTATGACAGTATCAAGACAGTCATTATGGGCCATTATAGCCATTCCCCTTGATATCATATGATCTAAAGAAAACAGAATAAGATATGGAGATACCTCATAATAGCAGTGTTAGAAATGATACAAACACCAATCCACTATTATTACCACTGCCACAGTACGTACTAGCACTGCACATTAGAACTGATACTACTACAGTAGTACTAGTACTGAGCATTAGAACTGATACTACTACAGTAGTACTAGTACTGAGCATCTCAATGACAATATAGCTTTACTCCAAATGTGGTGTAGGAAAGAGGTGACCAGTATTACTGTGCGGGGTACACAGTAATAAATATTGAATTATATTGTTATTAGGACGTGGGTTATAGGAAAGGCATGTATTTTCAGAAAACATTAAAGTTTGGTTAAACAACAATGAACAGAGGGTAATTTAACATATGTTCTATTTATTTGGGCACAAAGCGCATCATTTTAAAATAAATCCATATGGAAGTTTTTAAGGAAAGAGCAGTTTGGAGCAAAATCAATATTTTACAGATTACGATTAGCTGAGAGCTCCATAAAACATTTTCACACTATACTCAACAGTACACGTATTTGTACACCGTTGTATCCTTCAAAAGTTTATTTTAAAAGCTTGTCCGAGTCCGTTGTCTGTGAGGTTGAAACATCTACACCAGTCCAGGCTTTCGATGAATCATGGAGCTCAGACCTGGTCCCTGAGAATCTGAACGTTATTCCCCCGGTCTGCAGACTGCTCGCCGCAGATGTAGCTCGGCTTCCACACCGACTTGTGGTTGGACGCATCTCTCCAGGCCGCGAAAAGAACCGATATGCGTGACTCCATTTAAAACATCACTGCAGGTTGATTGAATACAAATATGGACAACATAGAGGCATATATAGTCAACACCAAAGGCAGTTCTAATTTTACCTAGCAGGCTAGGCTAACGCTCTTGCGCTAACGTCCGGCGGCGTAGCGTAAGCTAGCTGTCTAAACTTGTGAAAAGCAACATCCCCGTCTAAGCTGTGTTTCACTTTCCCTCTAATATTATAATAAACATAATGAAGTCACCTGGACTCAGTCGAGACCATAGACTGTTAATATTAAAAGACCAGAAGCCATATCAGGCCAGACCAGCGGCAAATACAACGCAAGTTTCTCTGTTATCTCCCTAATGTGACGTCATGCAATGCATTGTGGGAGAAAAATTAAAACACTGTAAATAGTGCCAACTTTTCGTATTATTTTAAGTTTTGCGATATCCAACACCCTCAAATACAATGGATAACAGTTAAAAATTTATTTCCCACAAGAAAATTGCACAAATTCGTTGCAAAATTAAACCTGTAACATAGGCTTTAAGTAGTGGCAAGCAATCGCTACCTGATTATTAGGCTACTACCACTGCTTGAGACAGAGCAGACCGTTAACGTGTCCTTTTTTGAATTTCCTCTCCGTCTGCTCATGGTCTAATTACACGGTGTGGGGCATCGCTAACTTAACATCACTGATAACATTAGCTAAGGCTGCTCGATGGCCAAATATTACTAACACTACGGTCACGGTGCAGTTAACACACAGTGTAACTTTACAGTCAGTTGGCAAACCAGTTCCAACAGAAACACACTAATGACCACCGCAAAGTTAAGTTAAAATGAACAGGAATGGCTCCCGCTCAAAAAACTAGCTAGCTAATTCAAGTGAAACATGGTAAGAAAATAGCGCGAGCAAATAAACTCACGGTCCTTATTTAACGTTAACATTACGTAGTGACTCTCAAGACATTAAAACTACATTTGGCTAAGCTTTAACAACAGTATTTAATTAGAAAATCCATATACTTACCGACCGAATAGTGGCGTGGACTACAGTACGACGAGCCCTCTGATGTGACAGTTGCCTGCTTCTTCTAGCAACATTGTAAAGCGCGCCAGACGAGATCGCGTGCGGTATCACGAGAATTACATCGCTTCTTTATTGACTCACTTCATCCCAACATGATCTGAACAAATTCACGTACCCTCTCTACATATTATGTAGTTTCTACACTATATAGTTACGTTTAACTTTAAAACATGAGTTAATTGTGTTAAATGCATCCAAGACATTTACATAAATCCAAGAGTTGGCCAGTCTCCTTTTTTCAGTGTACTCCAAGAAAGACAAAGCTTTTACAACAGGATTGAGAATGATCATGCTATCAAAGATATGTTTTCAGTGACAATATGATCACCTACCTCAGGATCCAGGAATGTAGGAAGACAGCAGGAATGGAAGACGGATCCAGGAATGTAAAACAACAACTATGAGGCTAGGAAGTTGAGATTCAGGTAATTCAATTCAATTCAATTTGATTTATATAGCGCCACATCACAACAACAGTTATTTCACTGTCCTTTTCATAAAAGAGCAGGTCTAGACTTTACTCTGTGATGTTATTTACAGAAACCCAACAATTCCCACCAAGAGCAAGAACTAGGCGACAGAGGCAAGGAAAAACTTCCTTTTAAGAGGCAGAAACCTCGAGCAGAACCATGGCTCAGGGTGGTTCTTCAGGAGAGGAGCTTGATAGCTGAACACTCTGGCTCCCATACTATGGTACTATGAGCTCTTTAAGATAAGACGGTGCCTGACCATGAAGAGCTTTGTAGGTGAGAAGAAGGATTTTAAATTCTATTCTGGATTTTACAGGAAGCTGATGCAGAGAAGCTAAAACAGGAGAGATGTGATCTCTTTTCCTGGTTCCTGTCAGAACACGTGCTGCAGCATTCTGGATCAGCGGGATTTCACAGTCTGCTAGTGGCCATGATGAGTTGTGACATTGAGCTTTTTAACCGTTTTGGCAGATTTAGCCGAATTCAACCAGTTTGTTCCATAACAATTGGTGTTCTCAGGCAATGTGCAAATTGTTGTCTACCCTCCTGCTGTCCAGAAGATCGTGATCATGGCAAAAGTTTAATGTTCTTCACTTACTTGCACTTCCATGTGTAGTTCAGGTGATTGTTTTGTCCACAGCTCTTTTTTTCAGGAGCCTGGGAATCTCAGTTGGTAGAGCATCAGATTTTTAATCTGAGGGTCCAGGGTTCAAGTCCCTGTTCAGGCGTTGAGTTGCACTTTCTAGTAATGGCCATGATGAGTTGTGCACTTTTGCAAGCCTGATTGCTTTAAGACACTGTTGTCTCAATTGTGTTACATGTACAAGTCTTAAAATGAAATGTTGCCCTGTTTCAAGAAGGTTTGTTCCATAACAATGTGGTTGGTATGTCTAAATGAACAATGGCGAACCTACATCCATTTTGCTAGCACCCAAATCTCTGTTCTGATCTCCCTGCTTGGATGGCAAGTCATCTGGTGGATTTTTCCTGTCACAATGGCTTTTGCTCAAACTACGTATAGTGCTTCTGCATGAGGACACCAAGAGTATAGAAGCAGATCCAGAGGGAGAGTTGTTTTATTTTACCCACGAGCAGTAGAGTTTATTTGTCTGGAGCTGTAAAATTGCATTAGGTTTTCAACGTTTTGAGCGAAAAAGAATACCACAGCTCAAGTCGCTGTTAAGGCAACAGCTGCTCACTATCGTCATCTGTCATGCAGGTTTGCAGCTGTTTTAGCACATGTTGAAAAGCTATTTACGCGTCATTTGGCTCTCCATATATGTAAATTTACTGTGATAGACAGTTTGTACAGGAGTAAACTTGGACATGAGGATCAAGTAATTTAATAGATAAAGAAGAGAACAAACTATCCCGGAGTCAACCCTAAAATCTTGTTATCCGTAGTCAGACGTATTACCCATTGCCCCACTAGCCCTACGTTCAGAGAGCATTGGGAGTAGCTGGGTTCTCACACCATTCTATGCAAACAGTGTTGATCTTTGTTGGAAAGTGTACAGAAAGCCAGTCAAATCATTGTTGTAGTCTAAAATGTGGGGCCTCCTGCAGGACTTTTATCCTAAGCTGTCCAGTTTAATCTATGTAAAATGAAGCAGAGGATGGAAAAATCTAGAGCTATGACAGTGAAGCTGCCGTGACCCGGATTTGAACCTGGGTTGCTGCGGCCACAACGCAGAGTACTAACCACTATACGATCACGGCCACTTGGTAATAGTAGGGCCTTTACTGATATTTTCCCGGTTTCCCTAATTGTTGACTGACAAAAGAAAATGTCATGGATGGTTTATCTAGCACTGCTGATTCTGTCCTTCAGGGACAAACTTGTTTTTTTAAGGAAAGATGATTAGCAAGCAAAAACAGAAAAACAACAGCAAAAGCTTGATGACTGCTGTAGTTGTCTGACACTGAGAGGATTAGATGAATTTACACACATGTTGAAACAATATTTCCTCATCATTTGGCTCTTTATACATGTAACTTTACTTTGATAGCCAGTTTGTAAAGGGGTAAAGTTGGAAATGACGAACAATGGATTTAGTAGCTACATAGCAGCCCGAGCTAGCCAGGAGTCGAACCTAGAATCTTCTGATCCGTAGTCAGACGCGTTATCCATTGCGCCACTAGCCCTACATTCAGCATTTGGAATAGCTACGTTCTCACACCATTGTATGCAAACTGTGGTGCTCTTTGTTGGCAAGTGTATAGAAGGCAACCTTAGCGTTGGTAGCAAACCGATGACACATAACGTTATACAAAATCACAGATGTGCCTTCATGAACAATATTGTATTATCTCATAGGTACTGGAAGCCACCCGTCTCCACCAGTGTATCTTTGAGCATTTATTTTCAGTCTCAATGCCCAGATGTGTTACAAGATGTGCAGTGAGCGTTGTATTGTCCAGCAGAAAGGCAACAGATGTGTTACTTTTCCACTGTGATTTTTACCATAGCAGTGCCAGCATTTTGCCCAGGTTTGATTTTCAGCCACCGCCAGGTTTTGAAGCCATATGCAACATTAACATTACATATTTCACCCAGGGTTCTTCTCTTATTCAGTGATCTCAGAAAAACGTAAAAAAAAAACCAGTGAAACTTCAGGGGATGTAGCTCAGTGGTAGAGCGCATGCTTTGTTCAATCCCCGGCATCTCCATCTGGGTTTATGTCTTAAGTCTGTCAAATAGCTGCAAAAGACTCTGACCAAGGTAATTAAATGATGAAACAAGTATTATAAAGTCTGTTTAACAACTCTGTGCACTTTACCCATGTCCTACTCAACTCAACAATTGAGAAGGATTTGTAGTGGATGTTGATTTGTCAAAATGGACACATCACAACTTTCCTCCAACATTACCTTTCATGGCACTGTCAACAACTGCTGAACTGCTTTGAACTTTAAATCATTAAGAATCTTCAGGCAGTACAAACAGACAACTAATATTTTCTCACAGCTTTGCTCATGTTGCTTGGAAGGAGAAATGTTCAGCATCACTCTCTCCAGCTCTTCATCTTCATCCATCACTGTGATGCAAACAGACAAACATTAGTACTGGCCACCATGACAGCATGTGCATCTTTCTGACCAAACAAAAGAAAAACAAGACCCACCCATGGCTTCAGCAGGAGCATTTGACGTATGTGACATTAGAGAGGAGCCAGAAGGTGAGGGCAGCTTCTTCTGCAGGTATTGCTGTAGCTTGTGCATCTTTGTCCCTGAAGCACACCTTTTATTCAGAATAAAGTCTGCATAGCCATCATCCCTGCTGTCCCAAATCTCTCGCCAGGTGTTGTTGGCACGAGAGCCAAACCCGACCAGCTGGTCATCCTCTGATGCTGCTACTGTCACAACCTGTGACCTTGCCTTGTCATAGTCAAGAAGAGACTGGATTTCATGAAAGCTGAGGGCATAGTTCCCAAATGACAGTAGGCTGTCCTTGCTGTGCCCCTCTGCTATAAACACTCCTGCAGCCTCCTCCTTTAGCTTGTTCCTGATTAGGTAGATGGTATACCCTATATCATTTTCAAGAAGCCAGCGGAAGGACTTCCCTTGTACTTCCCAAACTGCAGGATGTATTCTCCAGCCACCTCACATTTATCTGAGGCATCCCCTCCTCTCTGACGGACGACACTGAGAGCATTTTGCCTGACCAGCTCCTCCCTTACAGGTGCAGACTTGTCCTGGAGAGAAGGGTTGTCTTTAATGACTTTTGCAGCATCAGTAGGATCCTGGTGAAGATACCCCAGAGGTCCCTTGCAAAATGTAACTCCAATTCTCCCAGGAAAAATGTTTGTCTGCGCATTTTACCTGTCATGAAGAAAAGTCACGTAATTAGTATATTATTACATCATAGACATTGGCCTTTTTCATAAGAAATGTTAATATCAATGAAGTGAAAAAACTGCAGGTTTAAATATTGTTAAACATTTACGGGCATTCAACATATACCTACAGTCTCAGTCTTTGAAGGGTATAGGTAGCGTATCGCCACTCGTCACAGTTACCGACAATTTTGGCAGTGAATGAGTATTTCATATTGAACACTTCCGATTGGGTGGTCATTTAAGCCTTGCCAGTACAGATATAAACAACAGAGTCAGCAAGGAGACTACCAAGTTGCCTCTTATGACTTTAGTCACTTCACCAAGCTATGTCATAATTCAAGACACAAATTGCCTTCCAGCTATGTAACATTTGCAAATGGCAGTGGTGGGATTTGAACCCACGCCTCCAGAGAGACCTGAGCCTAAATCCAGCACCTTAGACACACTACCTGAATGTAACTGCTGTCCACATTGTGAGACGTAACTAACGCCGTAACTAACGGAATGCTTGTTAATGTCATATGAACAAAACTTTTGCAAGTCAAAAGCCAAAACTTTATTGAAAAATGGCAGTACTTTATTAAAAATTGTTTTTAGAATATTGTAACCAGCATTTAGTGAGTATATAGGTTTAGGTGTGTGTGAATATGGGATGAGCATTTACCTGGGCTGAACTTGGGAACATCTTCTTTTGCATATTCACTGTAAAGAGCCATTACTGCGCCAGCTATTGTTCCAGAGACAATAGGGTATACACTTTTAGATTGCAAGGTCACTGTGGGCCCAGCACGCTCCACGGCACCACTCTGCTGAAAATCACCCCAGATGGGACTAGAACCCACCATCCCCGGCTTAGGAGACCAGCGCCTTATCTATTAGGCCACTGCGGCTTTAAATGACCCAAGTTCAGGAGAGTTAAGGAGAAATACATTTACAGTTCTGGAGACGTAATGAAACAGTAACCTTGACCTTTGACCTCCAAAATCAGTTCATCCGCAACTCCAAGTGGTTATGTATGCCAAATTTAAAGTGATTTGAGTGACAGCGAATATCTAGTAAACTTAAATGTATCTAGATGTATTTAAGGAAAGAAACGGAGACGCTTTGCTGAGTTTTGTGTCTTTGTGTCGACTTCAAAGAAACTTGTAAGAAAGTGTGTTTTCACCGCCGAGTGAACACGTACATGTCAATCAGCAGACTAACTGTCTAAGTTACCGTACAGTTCCTCTACGAAGAGGAGAAAACTCTTCCTCCTCCATGTTAACTTACAAATACTTTACTACACCTATGTATTTGATTTGATTTATAAATAATTTAGACTTTATTTCTAACTTTAGCATGGCCTATTCTGATTGGCTGTTGCTTTTTTTAAATGTAATGTTGCAAGGTGTTTCTGGGCTTATCTTTTTTGTTCTTTTTTTTTATGACCATTGCCTTGCAAGTCAATGACAGATCGGAGCTGCATTTCCTTGATGAAAAATTGCCAAAGTGCTGTTTTACGTGGCTCGTTGGTCTAGGGGTATGATTCTCGCTTAGGGTGCGAGAGGTCCCGGGTTCAAATCCCGGACGAGCCCAAAGGCTACAACATGATTAGTTTAACCCTCTTAACCTGAGAGAGGTGCCAACGCGCAGAAGCAGCACCTCTGATTCATACTTTAATAATTTAATCACCATAACAGCTAGCGGAGCTTTCTAGCGATGTTTCCACGCTGGCGAGCCCCACTGCAGCGGTTCTTCCGCGGCTGCAGGACCTGGAGCTCACCGCCAGTGTTTCAGTTTGACTGTTAAAAAGTGTTGAGATAATTAAAAGGTATTTACATTATTTAGATACGGGCTGGTTGCTAGTTAGCTAACGCTAGCTTTCATGCTACATAATTAAGCCGGACAGAGTTGTCCCTCATCTGGCGATAGAAACCCTGCTGTCCCCGGCCGTCCTGTTGGCTCAGAGCTCCACTGACATGTAGATTCGACCGATGCAGTAAAATGCTAACCAACCAATGGGCAGAAGTTGACCCCTTAAGACCCGCCCCTCCTCATTTGCATAATGAGGCAGGAATGCATGAAGAAATGTAAAACTGACAGGCAGAAATAAATACCAGGGGTGAAAATAAATAGGGTAGAAAATGCAGCGGAAGAATAAAACAGACAAAAAAAATTTTTATTTAAAAAATAAGTAATTAATAAATAAAGTTGACGATTATAACGGACAATAAATAAATAAGGTAATTATTACAAAGGTGAATAAATAAAAAAGCTAATTAAAAGAGATATATACATTTATGTCTCACTGTATAATTTAATTTCTACCTACATTTATTTGTTTATTGTATTTTTTGGGGCAATTAATTGTATGCTTATTTATTTATTGAGCATTTATTTATTTCTGTATTTATTTTTAAATATGGTAGACCTGGTCCTCCATACACTAACGGGCTCTTGTCCCCCTGTATATTTTAAGCACTGCCCGAGGGGATCTTTACAACCAATGATTTTTCTTTAGTACTCACAGTCACGAACCGTTCCTCCCAGGGTCACCGGAGGTCCCCTCCTTCTCAAGGACGCCCGCTAGCCTTCGTTGGTTGCCGGTCCGAGAGAGGCTAAGCGCTCGGTGGCTCTGACCGGCAGAGCGGATGGGAAATGCACTCCCACTAGGAGATAACAGGAGGTCTGACTGTCAATGTCGATCCCCGCCGGGCTGCAACTTGCCCAGGTGGTTAAAGAGGAGTCTTAACTGCCCTCACGGGAGGGAAACTTCTTCCCTCGGAAAGCCGAGGTGTGGGAGAGAGAAATTAAATGACTAAAATCAAGGAATACAAGTCTTTTGGTCTCCTAGCTCACAACAAGCTCAGGTAGTTTTATTATTTAGTGACTAATCAAAAAACAGGTACAAAATACAGAAATAATCCCTTCCCTTTCTGCCCTAAAAGCAAAGAGTATCAAAACCAGAGACTAGAAAAAACCCAATAAGTGGGTATGCTTGCGCTGAAGAGAGAGGCCACATCAACTCATATTTATACTCAAAGTCAAGGCTAAAAACCCTCCCTTCTGGACAACAGGGTATTTCCACCACTACGTAATCATGCAGGTGGCCGCCGCAGTGGACAGGTTCAGACCAGTTCCACTGTACAGTAAGTGTGACCCTTAGCACACTTAAAAATGTGCCAAAGGTCACACCCAACGAATATTATAAAGTTTCAACTGTTTCTAATATTTAGTTCATACTTTCATCAAGACAATATATATCATGGGTTACATAGCACACTTTAAGCAGTATATATATATATATATATATATATATTTTAGCTGTGAGTTAAATTTCAAACAAACACATATATTTTAGCTGTGAGTTATACTTCAAGCAAATACATATATCTTTAGCTTTAGCTTTGTGTTTCTTGGGTTTTCAACTGAACCTCCGTTCAACAGTTGTATCAAATTATGATCTGGTCTCAAAATAACCTTGCTTCAACTCTACAGACAGAAATAGGAGTGACTTTAACTTATAGGGGTCTATATGCTAAAGAAAGTTGTCACGCATCACATCAAAAAGGATCAAAGCCATTTTCGAATCTGATGTCATAGGTCAAAACCCAGCACAGCCAACCAATGGCTGCAGCTTAGCACCGTTGCTAGGCAACTGCAGCACCCTGTGGCTGACACATAGCTAAACCAGAATTCCATTCGTTTTCTCCACAAGGATTTTGATTATCTAGCCTAGGCCTACTGTAAGCATTAACCTCTTTAGAAACACTTGAAAATACATGCTTTTCTCGCCTACATTTTTACCCCAAATATATTGCTACAGTTCCCACATACTTTGGCCCTCTGGGATGATCCTGAGGTCATTGGGAAGCTAACACTCTCAATTTTTTGTTTCTAGTGTCAGTGTGACACTAGGTCTTACTGACACAGAGCTAAAGAGGTTAGAATAGAGAATTTCTATTTCCGTCCAAGTAAATCATCTGTAAAATTATTAAAAAACACTACTGTAAGCATATTACAGGGGCTACATACAAAAATAGTACCCTAGCCACATGTCTCAACTTAATACAGAAAGAATCCAGAAGAAAATTACTATGAAAATGGTTTTTATATGAATTTATTTCTACAGATATGTTTCTTATTTCTAGAAAAGCCAAAAAAGTGCAAAATACAAAACTTCTCAAATATTAAAACACATCCACATAACTCACAAACATACCTGAAATAACTACATAAATAAATTTATAGAAATAAGTAATTATAATTTGATGAAATGGTGAAATGCCATAAGAAGGCAATATTTTACTTTGACACAGCTGGAGCCATCACAGGGTTAAACTTTTCTGGTCAAGTTTGGTATCAATCAATTCGTCGTGGCTGCCCTCCGAATCCTGCGACATGATTGGGTTCCATAAGGGACAGCTCGGGTTACAGGAGACGGATTGGCCGGCAACAAAGTTCACTCGAAAGCTCGTGCTTCATAGTTTCTGACGGGGGGGCAGAGCTACTTTGTACCGCGCCGAGGGAGACGATACAAGCGATCAAAACGCAGAAATTATGAACTATCTAAATTTCTCTACGTCGAAACTCAGATTGTGAGGGGACCAGCTAATTTTGGATTACATGGCTTGGACATTCTAATACCTTGGACTGTTGGCGATGTAGGAAAAAAAAGTTTTTGGCGATCTTTCACCGCTGTGAATAAAGTCACAAGGAAACAGGTAGGAAAACACACTCGACTTAGACTCAAATCTTTCTGTGTTTCTTTACTTCATAACATGATTATATCCGCTGTAAGTCACCTTATGTTTTGTGTGTGGGCTTAATGGAATCATGAGACTTTAAGCTTCCAAATGATGTGCTGCATGAGCGTGTTTATGAAGATTTAATGCTTGCAATTTATGAGTGAAGAAAACATTTTGTCAAATGGTCCGGCAACGGGACCTATAGTCGGAAAATGTTAAAACACCAAATATTTCAAGTACTTTATTCATTAGCTTGATAGCTTTTACTTTGAAAATTAGGCTAAGACAGATATTTTTTAAAGTATTTTATCTTGAAAAGTAGAAGCTCTGGGATGGCAGAAGGATTTTTTTATTTTGCCTAAAATCTGCATGTATTTTTATTTTTCATGATATTCTATCTATTCTATATTATTTTTTTTTTTTTTTAATGACCATTGCCTTGCAAGTCAATGACAGATCGGGGCTGCATTTCCTTGATGAAAAATTGCCAAAGTGCTGTTTTACGTGGCTCGTTGGTCTAGGGGTATGATTCTCGCTTAGGGTGCGAGAGGTCCCGGGTTCAAATCCCGGACGAGCCCAAAGGCTACAACATGGTTAGTTTAACCCTCTTAACCCGAGAGATGCGCCCACGCGCAAGAACAGCACCTTTGATTCATAATTTAATCACCATAACAGCTAGCGACTTACCAATGGTTGCAGCTAAAAGCTAACAAGTTCCCGGTTACAGAGGTCTTTTCCGGGTCCTTCTAGCCTCTACAGGTGATTTTCTATCCATCCTGGAACTTGTGCCATTTTTCAGGGTCGTTGAGCAATAAATCATACCGTTACATCCAAGATTTATCCACTTTATGTCCATAATTCATCGCGTTTTCGCTCATTCATGCCGCTAGCGTCGTCTCCCCTTTGTATACGGAAGTCAAGGATTCCATATATGGGATGCATGCCCATATATGGGAGACAACGTCACCCAAAGAGTATGGAAGGCCAAAAGGCTGTATGGAAGGCCAATAGACTTTATGGAAGGCCAAAAGGCTGTATGGAAGGCCAATAGGAGAACTGTTTTAGACACACAATTGCTTGTGTAGCATTGCTGTGGGTGTAATATCAATAATTATTATTATTATGTTGATTATTGGCATAAGTAAATGTCATGATGGCAAAAGCGTCTTGACTTTCTTTGAAAAAATTTATGTATTTTGTTAACTGAATAAGTTATAATGATTATTTCTTCACAGTGTGACTCCCAAGACATATGAGAAGTGTTTTAGAGAAGAAAATGGCTTAGGTTTTACTGCTCTGTGTGTGATATCAATACATATTTGGAAGATTCATGTTCCGTTTTATTCATTTATTTATTTGTCTTTAAGGTCCTATAACCATTTTTAACATTCAAGTGACCTTACTGCAACCCAAATATTTTAATAACCCAGTTTGTCCTGAAAAAAATGATGTTCATATCTTGACTGTAGACAACAGGGTTGATGTTTTACAAGCTTTGTTATAAAATAAATCCAGACGGACAATAAACTGTAAAAATGTCCTTAGGGTACAGAGGGTTAAAGTTGAGCATTGGACATCTAATTTAGTATCAGGTCCACCCTGATGATGGAAAGTAGGTGTGTGTCATGTAGAATAATAGGCAATAATGCCAAATAACACATTTTCTAATTTAATCCAAAAACTGAAGACTTTGATCTCAACTGTCAATTTGTGATTGATCCTTGACTCTGGCCTAACAAGATTAGTAGGAAGCAAAAGTGTCGTAGAGCATTTTGGCGACTTTGCATAGCCGGCTTCAACTGCAGTTATAGTCATGGACAAACTGAAGCCAGGACACATTCAAAAAGTTCCAAGTTTGTATGCACGTGGAAGAGACACAAAATAACAAATCCCAGAAAAAATGATTTTTATTTTTTTTTCTTCATAATATGGGCACTTTAAAGGAACACACCGACTATTGGGACTTTAGCTCTCCCATCGATAGTACAGACCGGACAAAGTGGATCCCCTGCAGCTACGATAAGTGTTCCGTTATGTTTTCAGAGGACTAACTACTGTAACATCTTCCAAAATTTCTAACTCCTCGTCTGTGTATTCTGGCTCAAAAATATACTTTCAAGATGTTTGTTTGATACCAAGTAAAATCCTCTGACAATTCCTCAAAGTCAGCCATGATCACCAGTGTTGTTCGCTACTAGATAGCTATTCACATTGGTTTTGTTGACAGAAGTAACTGTGCTTTTTGGTGTTGCACTAATCATTCTTTCTTTAACTGTCTATGTAATCACTCCGCCCAAGTAGCACTGCTTCGCCTTTCTGAGAATATAGTTCCCAGTTAGTATGCAGTTAGAAGATGGCTGTGTCTCATGTGACCTTGTTATTTGTACACCCTGTGACTATACAAATCCCAACATGTACTGTAAATAGGAACATGTTGGTGTTATTTTGTCACATATTTGAACCAGTAGCTAGCTGGAACCAGGATCTTTGCTAGGCTAAGCTAATGCTGGGGGCGTCAGACAGAGTTAAGCACGCACAGAGATGAGAAGGGTATGTATCGACTTGTCTAACTCTGGTGGTTACGGTGAATAAGATGAAGTCCCAATAAGTCGGTGTGTTCCTTTAATGCTTACAGTAGGCCTAGGCTAGATAATCAAAATCCTTGTGGAGAAAACAAATGGAATTCTGGTTTAGCTATGTTGTCAGTTGAGAAGCCAGCCACAGGGTGCTGCAGTTGCCTAGCAACGGTGCTCAGCTGCAGCCATTGGTTGGCTGTGCTGGGTTTTGACCTATGACATCAGATTCTAAAATGGCTTTGATCCTTTTAGATGTGATGCGTGACAACTTTCTTTAGCATATAGACCCCTATAAGTTAAAGTCACTCCTATTTCTGTCTGTAGAGTTGAAGCAAGGTTATTTTGAGACCAGATCATAATTTGATACAACACAAATCTGAAAAATCTGTAGGCTACTGTGTTGTGGCATGAGCTCTATTGCAATTTATAAAAACTATAAATTAACTATAAATTACTAAAAATAAATTACTGACTACTGTACTGTAAACAGGGTTGTGATTGTTTCAGTTTGAGAAATGTCCCATGCAGGCCCGTGGACAGACCACTCTGTTTGGAGGATCAGTGGTCTGTAATTGTGGATTTGACGGCACTAAGGTGATCTGTTTTAAAATGATGTATCATTATGATTAATCTCACATCTCATGTCTGCTGCAATGCTGTAGCTGTTATATCACGCTTAACAATGCTGTTGCTTTAGCAGCTCACCACTCAGCCTCCTGCCACAGCCTCGCAGTCTGCTGCTCTGGTCTTGACCCCTGGTGCAATGGCTGCTGTGCCACCATCTTTCCTGTGCCCCCCTCCAAGTTTGTCAATGGTGAATATTTTATTAAATAACTCATATTTCATATTTCTAGTGGCTTGTATTTGTTACATCATCAACTCGCAAGCTCTCTTCCTCCCCTTTGAGGAGGACGCGCAGTCCCTCTCATCCTCTGTCAAACCCCAAGCAATGCCCTGTCTTCTGTGAGGACTCCCAGTCTTTCTCCATCCTCTGTGAGGACCTCGAGCCCTGCTGTGAACACCAGCATGGCAGAAGTCTCTGTAAGTACAGCAGTGTCTGTTCATTGGCCAGGCTGTTGTGGAAGTTGTGCTTAGTGTAGCCTTTATTCATGCCATACATTAATAATTTGTCTTAACAGGGTGAACCTGGAGGAGTTCACCCGCTACTGCTGGGCCTGCAGCTTCTTTCTGGTTGCCAGGAGAGATGCGGAAAAACATCCCCATCCAAGACCAGAAGTGGATTTCTAACACCATTTTCCACTCTGACAAACTGCTGCAAGATTTGAAGCTGTGGTAGGAACCCCCTGTCCCAGCACTCATATACCACCACACACCGACACCAGATCGCTTTTTCACCCATCGGCTGATGGTGTGGATGCCCTACCACCTGTGGAAGGTGAGGGTAAACTGCCCTGAGTGTGTGAAGCAGCTGACGGGCTACGGTGTCCACAAGAGGGCTTGGAGGGTCCTGGACATCGACAGGTATTACCTGATGGTGACAGAGACACTCAGGTCACTGTGTGTCCTCTGAACTACTTGTCAACCTCTCAGACTGTCCGGAACCAGCTGGTACTGCCGCACCAGAAAATGTTCTGGCTGATCCTGACACAAAAGTAAGTAAGTGAGTAAATCTGTTTTGAAAAAGTGTGTGCGTCCCATGTCATGCTGTCCCGTCCCGCCAAGTCCCACCCCCAAGCTTCTATTTTTCAAAATAAAATATCACGTCTGTAATAAAATAAGCTTCGACTATCATGCTATGAATAAAATACTTTTTAGATTTTAGGCAAAATAAAAAAGAACTTCTGCCATCCCACCTGGTGCCATCCCAAAGCTTCTACTTTTCAAGATAAAATACTTTAAAAAATATCTCTCTTAGCCTACTTTTCAAATTAAAAGCTTGCGTCAGCTATCATGCTAATGAATAAAATACTTTGTTATATTAATATTATAATAATATAATATTTGGTAACAGTAACGGCAATCATACAAAGGAATAAAATACTTAAAAAATATGTGTACAAGATAAATGCAGACTATCATACTGATGAATAAAACACTTAAATGTCCGTATATATAAAATAAATGCAGATTACAGACAAACTAAAAAAATTCTCCTGCCATCCCGCCTGGTGCCGTCCCTGAGTTTCTACTTTTAAAAATAAAAGCTTGCATATGGAATGAAATACTTTAAACAATAGGCTAGCTCTCTTACTTTTCAAGGTAAAAGCTTGCGTCAACTATGATGCTAATGAATAAAATACTTGCATTTAAAAAAAAAATTTTTTTAAACATATGTCCGTCTCTAAAATAAATGCAAACTAAAAAATTCCTTCTGTGGCTGCAACTTGGAGCCTCTCCCATCTCATGCCCTCTGAGCAATTGTATTTGCAGATGTCCCAGTGAAGTGTGAAAACAATATAGAATATAAAATTAAAAAGGAGTCTTGGAAAGAGTGTAACTTGTTATTTTTGTATTCTTGTTCTTGCGTGTGCAGATCCTTGTTATCCCTCCTCAGGAAATCCTGCCGTTAGTTGGCGGAAATGGCTGCGTTGCTGATGCAGGTTTCATCAAATGTAGGCTACGTTAATATCAGGGAACAAAACAATAACATCCACAAATGAGCGAACTATAAGTAAGGCAAAATTGTGACTTTAACAGTTTTTAACATTTTTCAATTGATTGCAACAAACGTGGTCACAAATTTACCCGTGACTCCATCTGAAAAACTATTCGCTATTTTGTGTTTTTGATTGTCTGAATTTACCATTGGACACACCTCGGCACGAGACGAGACGGCATGACATGGGACGCTCCAGGCTGCAGCCACACCCGTCTCGAATATCTGGAGGAACTACACCTTGACTGGCTGACTCCACCATGGCTTATCAAGACATGTAAGTTCAGTCTGTAGACGGGAACAGGAAAGGAATAATGATACTTGAAGGTTTAGTCAAGATGTCATGTAGATCACTGATAATCACATTTCTACTGTCATCATGTATTATCATACCAGAGAATTACATAAATAATACTTAAAAACCTAGAATGTGCTCATCTTAAGCCAAGAGGCTACGGGCAAACACAGTTGGCACGGTAGTAGGCCCGCGTGCAGCTCCCGCTGATGTATCTCTTGCAGCCACGGCACACAATGTGTGATTTGCGGTCCTTTCTCTCTGGGCAGAGCTGACACCGCTCCCTCTTGCTGTGCACTCTCGGCGTGTCCGGTTCAGAATCCCCGTCCTCCTCAAGGCCCCTTGTGACTGTGCCGCCGCCGCCACCGCCGCAGGACGTCCTTGCCGTGATGACGGCTTTGACAAGCGCAGCGGACGCCTCCGTGCGAGGCAGGCGCCGCCGTCTCTCGATGAGCGGATTCACAAGCGCCCTTCCCAACTGCTCAAGGAATGCCCTCCTCTTGTTGAGCTTGCCGCGCATCCACTCGGGCCTGAGCTCTCGCCACAGCACAAAGGCGTTGTAGGCGGACACGTCGAGGATGTTGTGGAATACGGCGAGGGGCCAGCGGGCCGTCTTCCTGCGGCAGCTGTACGTGCCCACGAGCTTGTCCAGGTTATCCACGCCACCCTTGGTGCCACCCGGCTGTGCCCAGCCACGTGCAAAAAGCTCACAGGTCAAGACAAATGTGTCTACAGTGTATACTGGGTGTGTTGTGTGTGTGTATGTGTGTGTGTGTGTGTATGTATAATAAAAATAATTAGTAGACTAAGGTCAAGTCTTTGGTTGTTGTTTTTTTTTTTTTTTGCCTCCCTTTCCACTCGCCTTTGCCTTTCCTGTTTTGACTACAACTACAAGCCACTGGCCAGGATCCCAGGGACTCAAAGGCGGGACAATGCAAGGGTAACAGAACTAAGACAATCGATTGAATGTACCACGGGTCCCCGGGACCCAAAGGAGAGCATGATGGGTCCCGGGGACCTGAAGGACAAGGCCGCGGGTCCCCGGGATCCGAAGGACAATGCAAGGGGTCCCCGGGACCCAAAGGACAAGGCCACGGGTCCAGGGGATCCGAAGGACAATGCAAGGGGTCCCCGGGACCCAAAGGGACAATATCAAGGGTCCCCGTGACCCAAAGGACAACGTCAAGGGTCCCTGTGACCCAAAGGACAACGGCGCGGGTCCCCGTGACCCAAAGGACAACGGCGCGGGTCCCCGTGACCCAAAGGACAAAGGCGCGGGTCCCCGTGACCCAAAGGACTACGTCAAGGGTCCCTGTGACCCGAAAGGACAACACAAGGGTTAAAATATTCATTTTGTAGATGATTTACATCTCTTTTACATAAATGTGTCTCTTGAATGAGCACCATGCCTATGTTTTTCCTCCTTAAGTAGTCCAGGAAATTAGCTCGTTTGATTGGCCCATTCAGCCCCCTGATGGTAAAGTGACAGGATTGAAAGTTCAGCCATCCTGACAATTTACACGTATACATGTCTCTAGTACCCGTCCGGAGTTAGGTGGTAAATTTGTAGCAAAGGGTGAACTGTTAGAACTAAGCAAAGTGTGGTAAAAACATTTGTAAAAAAATCCCCTAACCCTGAGACTGTAGATCCCCTACCGTCTCTGGAAGATACGTGTCTGCATCAACGCAGCTCACGCAAAACTCCAACTCAAAACTTTTCCTACTTTGGGGACTTTTCATTTCATATTCTTTGTCTGACATTTTATATTCCCTGTTTGTATTTTCTATGACTGAATGTGGTTTTAAATCTGTTGAAGTCTCTTCAGACTAAAAGCAAAGACACTGCTGATGTTATACAAAAGAAACATAAAAGGAAAGCAACCTGTTTCCAGCGGACACTAAAGAATGATGGAGCAGCAGGAAACAGACCAGGTCAAATAGCAAACAGCTGATTTATTCATCTGACTCCTAGAATAACGTCAATGATGGAGCAGTTTTAAATGTCTGGGAATGTGGAACAACTACATGCAAACTACATGAAATAAAACAAGACCACATGCTGATTATTTGGGACTTGATTTGATGGATTTATTCTTCCTGTTGTGTCTCTGTTTAAAGTCCTAAATAAAAGGTAAAGTTAGCGTCCACTAAAAGTTCTGTTGTTGCTGCTGACAGACTCCGATTATTATTCTAAGTGTCTGACAACATTATGGGATGGATCCCTATAGCGATATATCTTTTAGTTAAAGAGTAACATCCTTTTAGTTCAGATCCTTTCTTTTCCAACCAGACCAGAGTGGTGATTGTCGGAACAGTGGAAAGATGAACCAAGACAGCTTTTCCTATGTATTTTGTCTTTTTCTATTGACTATAGTTGTGTTTGTTATTAACAGAAATCAACTAGTTAACATTTCAATGCATCATACAGATCCGACATTAAGGTTTTTTACCGCCAGTTCAAAATGGAGGAGTCCTCCCTAACGGCCGCTCTACTCTGCTTGATGCCCCCACTGTCCGGTAAAAGGTAGAGCAGATAAAAAGCCTAAATAACACTCAAAAGCTTCAAGATAAAACTTACTTAAGAAGCGTCTTTGTTCACGTTGAAGAGAAGGCCTGTTTCAAGCCAGATTATGAATTGATTCATGAAATCCCTGTTACTGATAGTAGTCAGTCCCATATGTGTTTCCCAATCACATTCGTCACCATAAAGAGCTCCAGTTAGCATGAAGCAGGCTACAGCAGACTGGTCAACAGTACTACACAGGATATTAACAAGATTCTAGTATAAAATCACAAAAGTAGGAAACTGTACCTGGTAAATAGCAGAACAGAAACACAATCACATTCGTCACCATAAAGAGCTCCAGTTTGCTAAAATGAAAACAGAATTTATTCAGTTTACTATTGCCATGGTTGTATCATAAAGTTAGGTTATCAAGCTAGGCTAACCAGACTAGCAAGCTAGCACAACGTGGTGAGCTTTTTCATTTAGGCTAAAACAAAAGAAACCAAACAAAACGGTTCTCTTATATAAAGTGTGAGACCTCCCATGTAGATATACTATATGCATACTAACATATTATCACAATGAACACATTGACCTAACTATAACAGTAGTTATAAAGTCCGTGGAATAGCACCAATAGATGGCGCTCATGCTACCAATGGAAACCACCAGCCAAATGAGAAGTTAGCCCCCAATGGCAAGTGGAATTATTAACTCTACTACTCTAATAACTAGACATGGTATACATGTTCCAAATGGCATCTTTGATGGCGGCCAGGGTGAGCCACTGATTTGCAAAGTCACATGCTAGTATCTGTTTCTTTGGCCTTGCCCCATATAGCACTAGCTGTGCTGTGAGGACCTTCCTTGCTGGTAAGTTTGGCAATTACAAGGAGCCGGCCTTTGTCCACAGGTCTACGGCAGCGCTGCACTCCCAGAGCCTCAGCGACTCGGGCTCGCCACATCCAGGTCGGGGGCAGGATGAGTGTGCTGACATGCCACAGGAGTGCATAACAGACCTGACCGGGACTGCCCTGGACTCACTGGTTCCCGCTCCTGCACAACTGAAATGAGAGAGCGACGATTGGTTAAAACATCCACTTCTTCTTGCTGAAGGTGTAAACTTTTAAAAAGGGCTGTTTAAAAGCATAGGTTGGTGGCAGGATTAAAGACCCAGGTACTTTAAGATCAGAGGGTAAGGTCTTCAGTCTTCTGAGGTATGATCCCATCCAGAACCGTGCCATAGCTGCAGTCTTAGGATTTCTGGATGGGGCCGTGGCTGCTGTTATGTGTATAGCTGTAAATCTGCTCCCTAAAAACAATAACAGGTCCAGCACTCCTTTCCCTCCTTTTTCCTTTGGCTTCTTTGTCACTCTTCTTTGCAATCCTTCCCACTTGGACCCCCACAGGAAATAAAAAAAGGGCTTGTTCCAGGTCTAAAATCTCTTTTCTGGGTGGGATACTCGTTAATTGATCTGCGAGTTCATGTGAATGTTTTTGCAAAATCTGAAGAAATTCCCTCCAGGGGGTCCTGTGTTATCACATTCACAACAATGGGAAGTGCGTGTAAACGTGCTAACTCCCTTCAATAGCTCAGGTGGTAGATCGGGGGGGTGTGGAGGCCTAAAGCTGAAATCCTTAGGTCGCTGGTTCAAATCAAGCTGGAAGGTGCACTCTCTTCCAGAGTTTGCCTTCCGGGATCAATAAAGTATTTCTGATTCTGATGTAGAGATGGACAGATGACCCAAAAGTGTAATACTTCTTGCCGAGAGTTGGGGGAGGCAGAGTTAAGCCCTGACAGATTAGAGAACTACAGATGAAATAGTGAAACTGTGAACAGAAGAATTGGAAAAAAAACTAGAACTATAAAGGACAAACCTTTCGTCAAGAAATATTTGTTGTGCTCACATTGGCCCTCATTTATGAAATGTGCTTACGACCTAAAACAGCCGTAGGACGGGCGTACGCCAATTCCTACGCAAAGTTCAGCATTTATTATTTTAAATGTGAGCGTAGCTGTGAAAAAATCTCACATCTGGTTTTTCCTCCAAAGATGTCAATTCCTACGCAAAGTTCAGCATTTATTATTTTAAATGTGAGCGTAGCTGTGAAAAAATCTCACATCTGGTTTTTCCTCCAAAGATGTCATTGTAATCACATTCAGATCGTCTCAACTGGAGACCCTGATGATTATTGTGTTCATAAGTGCTTCTCTTTGGAGTTGTCCTGGTAGTAAGTTCTTCATCAGACATATCTCTTCTCTTTGGGGTTGTCCTGGTTGTGAGTTTATCATCAGAAATATATCTGAACAAATGCAGAGACAGTCTATTTCACAATTCTTCCCACCACTAGTAAAATGCATTCATCTGGCACCAGAACTACCCAAACACTAGCACTGACTTGAGTTGTGTATGCAGTGAGTGCTACTTGTTGGGGTAGTTTTGCTGACTTCTGAAGTCCAGGATTTTCCTCCATAAAGAAATGTTTAAAATGGATATTCTCCATTACTGGTTGAACAACGCTGAAAAGTCATTCCTGTTACCTTAACTTTAGCATAGACTTGACTGTTGAATTCAGTAAGTGCTACTTGTTGGGGCAGTTGAACATGACAATGCTACAGACTGTAACTGAATATTGATGTAATTGTACTCACATTCAGATCACCTCAAATGGCAACACTTCAGTTCAATTCAGTACTAACTGGTGCTTTCTATTAATGAATGAGCTCTATCTGGAGTAAAAAGGAGTTGCACCAAAGAAAGTCTTTGGACTGTAATTGACCACTCATAGACTGTTAATGGCATACATTGGGATGATGGTTGTCTATTCATGAAGCCATTCATTACTTACAATAGAAAAGACCATTAAAACTTGATCAAAAAGAAGGTGTAGTTAAGTGGAAATCAGCTGCATTCAGTATTTAAGATGGCAAATCTGTGTAAGGAACCACTTCCACTGCTTCTATATCACAACACAGAGGATGCCAGAAGAAACGTCGGTTTTATGGAGAAGCTCATGACCAAAGAAGGTTTCTTACTGTAAGACTTTGACATTGGTCTAACTCAACCCTTGGCATTGGATTGATTTTAGTTAGTGCTACTCTATGGGGTAGTTTTGCTGACAACTGAATCCCAGGATTGTATCTAAAGACTTAACAGTAACAGCTATTTTACGTTGTGTTACTAGTTGGAGAATGCCAAAATGTGTTATAATTCATTCTATATTGTTTCTCTGGATAAATGATCGTTTTGGTAAGTCATTCTTATTACTCTAACTTTAGCTTTAGCTTGACTGTTGAATTCAGTAAGTGCTACTTACTCTGACAGAGGAAATGAAATGATGCAACAAGTATTACAAAGGCAATAAAGTATAAGATTAACTTAATAGGTGTCTAACAGCTCTGCACGTCTCCCATGTCCTGCTTTACTCAGCAATTGAGAAGCCTATAAGGGACAGTATCTCCGCCTGTCACGCGGAAGACCGGGATTCGACTCCCGACAGGAGATTTTTCTACCAGCTGCTAACCTACAAGGCCTCGAGGAAGTCCTGGCGAATGCTTTGGACTACTCGTGTTACTTGCTTTATTTTGTAAAGAAGTCAGCAGAAACGTTACTTGCCGGTAACCCGGTTTGATAAAACATTAGATCTCTTTTATGGTTCAAATAAGGGAGCATATCAATCAATCAAGCTGCCTCCATGAGGATCCACAGACACAGGCAGTGCACTGCGGTTTGCACTTTGCCCGTGTCTGGTATTACTAATCCAATTGAATAGGTTATGAATATTTGTGCAAACAGGTAGCACCACTTTTTGGGTTGTTGTGGTCGAGTTTTTAAGGCGATGGACTAGAAATCCGCGAAGGTCCAAATCCTGCCAACAATGAAAGGCAACCTTAGCGTTGGTAGCAAACCAATGACACATCACATTATACCAAATCACAGATGTTGCCTTCATGAACAATATTGTATTATCTCATAGGTACTGGAAGTCACCTGTCTACACCAATGCATCTCTGAGAATTACACAACTTCAAATTTAATCCAAAACCTGAAGACTTTGGTCTCAGCAGTCAATTTGGGATTGATAGCTGTTGATAGTTGAACACTCTGGCTCCCATACTATGGTACTATGAGCTCTTTAAGACAAGATGGTGCTTGAACATGAAGAGCTTTGTAGGTGAGAAGAAGGATTTTAAATTCTATTCTGGATTTTACAGGAAGCCAATGCAAAGAAGCTAAAACAGGAGAGATGTGATCTCTTTTCCTGGTTCCTGTCAGAACACGTGCTGCAGCATTCTGGATCAGCTGAAGAGTCTTTATGGGCTTTTTTGAGCAGCCTGGTAATAAAGAATTGCAGTAATCCATCTTAGAAGTAACAAATGCTTGGACTAGTTTTTCTGCATCACTTTTAGACAGGATATTCCTGAATGTGATGACTATGGAAACTTCGGTAGGCCTGGCCACGATTTCACAACAGGGAGATTTTTCCGTGAAGGTTATTGAGAGTTTAACTCAGCAGAGTTTGATTGTGCAAAGTCAACACAAACAAAGAAATGTGTTTCCGCCCTGTTTCGAACAGGGGACCTTTCGCGTGTGAGGCAAACGTGATAACCACTACACTACGGAAACTGATAAACAGACTTTCTTGCATGTTCATGGGGAATTTCACCATTAATATTTAACTGCAAATGTTTAAAATGCTGTTAGACATGTTCATTTTTGACACATAGAGATTTTAAACTGGATTCAGTCCCAGATGCTTTGTCATGGATTTGGGTGACAGCGAATATCTAGTAAACCTAAATATATCTACATGTATTCACTGTGGGGGGCTTGCTGGGCATGTACCGGCGGAAGGCGCATCGACCTTGTGGAAGCAACGCGTCGAACAAGAACGAGATGGAAGAAAAAAATTTAAAAAACACACACACACACGATATAACACAACAACAATAAAACAATACAACACCTCGAAAGGGCTCCAGCTGCCGCGTCCACGCGTCCCACACCCAGTTTGTCTGAGGCTCGTCGTGAGGCCGTGACCCGAAGGACAACACTAGGGTTGAGTTAAGGAAAGGCTTGTGGGTGGGCTTACGTTTCCATGACACGCGGGACAAACGGGACGGTTGGGTTTAGGAAAATAACAACAGGGTGGTTACAGTTGGGTTTAGGAAACGTGACACGCGGGACACGATCACGCTCTACTGGGTCTTCTGTTTGACCCGTCCAACACCCCAACCAACCTCCCTTTGCGGATTTTTGGCCTTTCATACTACTCGCTACCGTAGTCGCTCCTAATGCTACGTCATCTTCTCATTGACATCACTTTGGCATTGTTTTCCATGGTGGCCACACAGAATTTTCACACATTCTGTGCCACCACCACGTAATGCGGTGTTAACAGTT
This sequence comes from Percina caprodes, assembly GCA_013375575.1. Lineage (NCBI taxonomy): Eukaryota > Metazoa > Chordata > Actinopteri > Perciformes > Percidae > Percina > Percina caprodes. Next base: position 13,226 of record JABXJD010000978.1, on the reverse strand, counting down.
TGTGATCATTTCATGGAACTCTGTGAGACCAGGCTGCCCTAGATCAACAAGCCACGAGAGGCATGTCCTGCTCATTTGTTCCTCATATTTTCTCAGTTCTTCTGTTAACTGCAGTTGAAGCAGGCTATGCAAAGTCGCCAAAATGCTCTACTACGCTTTTGCTTCCTACTAATCTTGTTAGGGGATCCCAGGTCCTTCCAAGGCCAGAGTCAAGGATCAATCCCAAATTGACTGCTGCAAACAAAGTCTTCAGTTTTTGGATTAAATTAGAAAATGTAAAAGCCTTTATACATAGCACACAAATGCCTACTTTCCATCATCAGGGAGTACCTGATACTAAGCTGGACGTGAAACCCTTTAATTTAAATGTAACTATGTTTTGTTCTTTGGGCTCGTCAGGAAATTGAACCCGGGACCTCTCCCATCCGACGCTAGAATCATAGCCCTAGACCAACAAGCGACATATAAAAAAAGAATTTGAGCAATTGTTCATCAAGGAAATGCAGCTCCGATCTGTCATTGACTTGCTAGGCGATGGTCGAGTTAAAAACAAAAGATAAGCCCAGAAACACCTTGCAACATTACGTAAAAAAAAAAAAAAATGCTAAATTTAAAAATAAAGTCTAAATTGTTCATAAATAAAATAAAATCCATAGGCCTAATAAAGTATCTGTAAGTTAACATGGAGGAGGAAATTCAGACAGTAACATTCATATTAATTAATTACAACCATTTATTAAAATTAACAGTAGAGTGCAAACAGCAGCATTTGCAGGCTAGATAGATAGCATAGTCGGAAATCTGCTATTTTTAGGTTTCCTAATTGATGAGTAACAACTAGGGATGAGCAAGTACAGCATTATCTGTATCTGTTTCTGTACTCGGACTGGGCGGGGCCTAAACCGGAAGTGGACATCATTTAACCCGGAAGTGGGTCGGTTGTCTTGAAGTGGGCGGGGCAAATGCTAAATGTAGGGCTAGTGGCGCAATGGATAACGCGTCTGACTACGGATCAGAAGATTCTAGGTTCGACTCCTGGCTAGCTCGAACTGCTATTTAGCTACTAAATCCATTGTTTGTCATTTCCAACTTTACCCCTTTACAAACTGGCTATCAAAGTAAATTTACATGTATAAAGATGTAATTCAATAGTGGACATTGGTTGCACACAGATGTTTTGCTTTGGTAGCAGCTTAAACAATTAAGTTAAATTAACACAAATTATTCATGTTTAATAAACCAGTGTATTTTGTGTTGATACAAGGTGATTAAAACATGTTTTGATAAAGTAATTTGAGCTCTTGGAACATTTTAATCCTTCACAATTTTATCACTTTATTTCAACACTATTCAATAACTTTTACTCAATACTATTTTATCACTTAAATACTACACGTTTTTCATATTACATATTAGTATATTCTAGTGTCAATTACACAATTTTTCTGGCATTAAAACATTGTTTATATTGTTCTCTGAAGATGGTTGCCTGTAACCACAAGTAACCTTTTCAAAATAAAATGTCTAATTCCACTGCAGTGAGTAGGTAAATAATTGAACCGACATTACTGTTTTACTGTAAAACAAAACAGTGAACAAGTAATGTCAGTTTTTCAGTGTTTTACCAACTTGGTCACAGAATGGAAATTAGACCTTTTCTTTTGAAAAAGGTTACAGGCAACCACCTTCAAAGAGAACAATACAAACATTATGCTCAAGGTCTATTGTCAAGATTAAATTAAATAATTGTAACTAAACAATTTGATATAACTATAGAACTGATATGAAATGCAAAAACGTTAGTTACCATTGCCATTCCAGCAATCATTCATTTTAATGTCTAATACCTTACTATTAACTCTCTTAAATCATTAACATTACCAATTTTTACCAGTTGCATTTCAAAACCTTTATTCAAAAGCCAAAAATTCCAAAACTCAAAGAATCTGGCCTAACCTAAACACATCTCTGGTCCCACAGCTAACATACATACACACAAAGAAAAATGATCCCTACAGGAGCCATGTCTGAGTTGTATTCTTAGAAATATTCAAATTGTTTACTCTCTTCACTTCTTTACAACTGAATTAAACTAAACATCCGGTTTCACACGGTCGTGATGGCACTATTTAGACTGAACAGTTCTCCATCTCTTCACCTGTAAGACAGAACTAAGATTGAAGAATGCTGTCAATCAGAGAACTTATAGAGGGGAAAAGAACTGGCCCCGTCAACATGGCAGTTAAGGAATGAACACTCAGCCTCACATGCACAACAGTGAGCGCTCCTTACTGGAGCAGTTTTGTCTTTAAGCTTTGGGCTTTCCTTGAGAGATGAGTCACATCCAACTCCATTACCACCTTTTGAATCACTTGAAAGTGTAGCGGAGCGGTGATGGATACTTCATGTTCAAAGAGTAACAAAGTCCAAACAGCAAGGCTGTTGCAAGAGCCACATTATCCAGATCTTGAAGAACCACCACACCCTCGATGATGATGCCAACATCAGAAAAGTCATTGCCTGGCGTCTCTCTGGTGACATAGATTCCCACTGTCGTTTTCTCAATGGCACTCAGTGCAGTGGCCTCAGTCATGTCCTGGTGACACATAAAACATTTCTTGAAGTTTAAAAAAATAAAAAATAAATAAATAAAAGGTTGCTTTTGAATGCAGCAATTCTAATGCTATAGTTTATTTAAACCCATGTAAGCAGCATAGCAGATTACTACAGCCAAACAATGTCCTGCCATGCTGCCATTCACGGTCAATAAATGGAGAAAAAAAAATCAGTAATGAAATAGCAAAGCCACAATCTACTCACAAAATACTCACCATGTACTCCTGCACCAAGACGTCGGGATTCTCATTGAGATAGATGCAGAGTCCTTTAATAAGGGAATCTCTTCTGGCATCAATGTCATCCTTAAGAAATAACAAAAAAAGAGAAGAGATTATTGAACTCAAATTTTCAGTAGCACAGAAGAAAATGATCAAAGACAAAGATTGACTTGATACAGAGAGAGAGAGAGAGAGAGAGAGAGATATTTCTCACAGTGGGACAGTGAATGCATAATCATAATCATAATAATGATAATAATGACTAGGTTATTTCAGTGGAATCAGTAAACCACAGGTAAAAGGAGTTGAGCTCTGCAATGGCTGCAAATACATCTTTTACCGACCTAATACCATGCATATCTACAGTGGTGTGAAAAAGTGTTTGCCCCCTTCCTCATTTCCTGTTCTTTTGCATGTTTGTCACACTTAAGTGTTTCGGAACATCAAACCAATTTAAACAATAGTCAAGGACAACACAAGTAAACACAAAATGCAATTTGTAAATGAAGGTGTTTATTATTAAAGGTGAAAAAAAATCCAAACCATCATGGCCCTGTGTGAAAAAGTGATTGCCCCCCTTGTTAAAACATACTATAACTGTGGTTGTCCACACCTGAGTTCAATTTCTCTAGCCACACCCAGGCCTGATTATTGCCACACCTTTTCACAATCAAGGCATCACTTAAATAGGAGCTGCTTGACACAGTAAGGTCCACCAGAAGATCCTGAAAAGCTACACATCATGCCGAGACCCAAAGAAATTCAGGAACAATTGAGAAAGAAAGTAATTGAGATCTATCAGTCTGGAAAGGGTTATAAAGCCATTTCCAAAGCTTTGGGAATCCAACAAACCACAGTGAGAGCCATTATCCACAAATGGCGAAGACATGGAACAGTGGTGAACCTTCCCAGGAGTGTCCGGCCGCCCAAAATTACCCCAAGAGCGCAGCGACGACTCATCCAAGAGGTCACAAAAGACCCCACAACAACGTCCAAAGAACTGCAGGCCTCACTTGCCTCAGTTAAGGTCAGCGTTCATGCCTCCACCATCAGGAAAAGACTGGGCAAAAATGGCCTGCATGGCAGAGTTCAAGGAGAAAACCACTGCTGAGCAAAAAGAACATCAAAGCTCGTCTCAATTTCTCCACAACACATCTTGATGTGACATTCTGTGGACCGATGAGACAAAAGTGGAACTCTTTGGAAGGTGTGTTTCCAAGTATATCTGGCGTAGAAGGAACACTGCATTTCATAAAAAGAACATTATACCAACAGTAAAATATGGTGGTGGTAGTGTGATGGTCTGGGGCTGTTTTGCTGCTTCAGGACCTGAAAGACTTGCCGTGATAAAAGGAACTATGAATTCTGCTGTCTACCAAGAGATCCTGAAGGAGAATGTCCGACCATCTGTTTGTGTACTCAAGCTGAAACGAACTTGGGTTCTGCAGCAGGACAATGATCCTAAACACACCAGTAAGTCCACCACCGAATGGCTGAAGAAAAACAAAATGAAGACTTTGGAGTGGCCTAGCCAAAGTCCTGACCTGAATCCTATTGAGATGTTGTGGTATGACCTTAAAAGGCCGTTCATGCTCGAAAACCCTCTAATGTAACTGAATTAGGACAATTCTGCAAAGATGAGTGGGCCAAAATTCCTCCAGGACGCTGTAAAAGCCTCATTGCACATTATCGCAAACGCTTGGTTGCAGTTGTTGCTGCTAAGGGTGGCCCAACCAGTTATTAGGTTTAGGGGGCAATCACTTTTTCACACAGGGCCATGATGGTTTGGAGTTTTTTTCACCTTTAATAATAAACACCTTCATTTACAAATTGCATTTTGTGTTTACTTGTGTTGTCCTTGACTATTGTTTAAATTGGTTTGATGTTCCGAAACACTTAAGTGTGACAAACATGCAAAGGAACAGGAAATGAGGAAGGGGGCAAACACTTTTTCACACCACTGTATTTTCTCAAATGGTCCGGCAACGGACCTATAGTCGGAAAATGTTAAAACACCAAATATTTCAAGTACTTTATTCATTAGCATGATAGCTGACGCAAGCTTTTATTTTGAAAAGTAGGCTAAGAGAGATATTTTTTTAAGTATTTTATCTTGAAAAGTAGAAGATCTGGGATGGCATCAGGTGGGATTGCAGAAGGATTTTTTTATTTTGCCTAAAATCTGCATTTATTTTATAGAAAAAAAGATATTTAAGTATTTTATTCATAGCATGATAGTCGACGCGAGCTTATGTTATTCCAAATGCAAGCTTTTCTTTTGAAAAACTGAAGCTCAGGGGTGGTACCCTGCGGGATGGCATGAGATGGGGCGGCATAACATGGGACGCTCCAGGCTGCAGCCATACACTCTTGAGATATTCAGAGTCTGGACCAGCAGATGGCGCTGTAGACAGAAAGCACATCAGCATCACTTCTGTTGCTGTGAAGGGATTCCCAAAGTGTCCTCTGAAAGTCCTATAGGTCACTAACCATACAGGAACTTATTTCTGCTTGGCTTACAATTAATGATAGTGATCAAGATAAATGTTTCATGTTGAAATAATATTAATTCACAGCTCTTCTTAACATGTTATGCATTACTTTCAGTGAACAATGTGCAGCTATTAACAAGATGGAGGGAACGCTGAGGACTGTTCTTGAGAGGCAATTTGATATTAGCAAACAAAGCGTCATGTTAAATATTTGTGGACTTTGTCAGTTGTCTTGTTTTGGGATTATTTCACTGAAGTAATGACAGTATGAGTATGGACTCCCTCTGCCCCTTGGCTGTGTGTGTGTGTGTGTGTACAAATGAATGCATACTGGTATATAAACAGCCAATAAAATGTGAGCACAGTTCATATAAAATATGTCTTAATGCCATCAGTTACTGTAATAGTTGGAAATACTGTGCATTAATTACACTGTACTGTACATTATGTGTTATAAACTATGTATTATGTGTTTATTTACAAGGTAAAGTTTGTGTGTGTGTGTGTGTGGGTAAGTGGAATGTGTGTAATAATGAAGTAGAAGAGCATTTCTTTGTGACATCATCACAGTTCCACTTCCCAGGTTCATGCACATAATTCTCAAAGAACCTCACTTCAGTCCTGGACTTTGAACTGTGAACATTTCAACCACAAAAAGAAAAACTTTTCACTTCAAACTCATCACTTGCAAGGGCAACAAGCAGAAGAACGAAAAACTGAAGATGTCTCAACAGAAAGAGGTATAAATTATTCTTTACTTGAGTATTTTTGGCTGCTTTTTACTTCTAACCCACTTAACTAAATTTAAGAAATGAATATGATTTTTGCAGCACAATGTTAATTTCACAGCTACAAGTACTGGGTAATTTTTCAGATTTTAAAACATACACACCAGTTTTTAAAAATATGATGCTTTGCATTTGATTTAAGTACCTATTGGTTTATGAGGCAGTTAACCTGAGCTACATCGCAACAGCAGCTTCATTATTAGTCAATAATAATAATGATCCAATAATATAATAACATAACACTGGCAAGTTCATTCTGCATTAATAGTACTTTAGCTCTGAATGCTTTCAGTTAGCTTTGTTGCAAAGACTTTGACACGCACTAGTTACATTTTGAATAGGAATTTTTCTAAAATAGATGAGCTAAATATTCCAAGAATCCAAAAAAAGCAATGTTCATGAGATTATATCAATTGTGAAAAGTATTAGAAGGTAGATATGAAACCAAAAACTATTTATTATTCCCCTGCTCACATTATATTATACATGTACATTGCTCCACAGGTGCTTTGTGGCAACACTAGTACTAGTAGTACCTGAATCTTACACTTTGCCGCTGTATGTCTTTTTCCAACAGAATATAAATGCCAAACAAAGCCCTCTGGATCCAGATAAATTGAAGAATGAGGCAAAACATTTCAAAAACAGAGAGACAGATTCTACCTCCAGACCCTCCAGCTGGGGAAGCGAGAAGACTGTCTCCTCAACTTTATCGATCATCTCAGTAATCTCTGAAATAGCCAGCATAGTCGTGTTAGATACACTGGATCGGACCTCTAGCAATATCGACGAGCTGATCCAGTCTATCTCCTGGTGGAAGGCTGAGAAACGCTCCAAGTCAGACACTGATGATAAGAATAAATCCTCAGCGGATTGTCGCACCAACCAAAAGGTGAAGCGGCAGATAAAAAGGGGCAAAAGGACAAAGGGGAAGTACACAGATTGTTTGCTGGCCTTGATATGGTCCAGGCGGGAGAGGATGTCCCTGCCATAGACGGTCAGCAGCCAGCGACTGGTGGGCACATCAATGGGCTCTGGGGGCTCCTGGCACACTCGGCTTGGCCGATCAACAAAGTCAGCACACTCCCCAAGACAGTGTGCCAACCTGTTCATTCATTCCTCTCCATGGTTTTCCTGAGCTGTTTTACCAGACGTGCTGGACTGTTGCCCAGAGTCCGGTCACGCAGCAGGCGAATGACACGGATGTCACAGGCATACCTGAAATGCACATGTAGCTCTGATTAGTTACATATTAATAGAAGTCATGTAAAGCTATCACACTCGGCCGGCGTTGCAACAGCTGAATGTGACAGTGGAAATCTGTTGATCGCTTTATCACACACACACACACACACACACACACACACACACACACACACACACACACACTTTTTCAAAACAGATTTACTCACTTGTGGGTCAGGATCAGCCAGAACATTTTCTGGTGCAGCAGTACCAGCTGGTTCGGACAGTCTGAGAGGTTGACAAGTAGTTCAGAGGACACACAGTGACCTGAGTGTCTCTGTCACCATCAGGTAATACCTGTCGATGTCCAGGACCCTCCAAGCCCTCTTGTGGACACCGTAGCCCGTCAGCTGCTTCCCACACTCAGGGCAGTTTACCCTCACCTTCCACAGGTGGTAGGGCATCCACACCATCAGCCGATGGGTGAAAAGCGATCTGGTGTCGGTGTGTGGTGGTATATGAGTGCTGGGACAGGGGTTCGTACCACAGCTTCAAATCTTGCAGCAGTTTGTCAGAGTGGAAAATGGTGTTAGAAATCCACTTCTGGTCTTGGATGGGGATGTTTTTCCACATCTCTCCTGGCAACCAGAAAGAAGCTGCAGGCCCAGCAGTAGCGGGTGAACTCCTCCAGGTTCACCCTGTTAAGACAAGGATGGAAAGGAGCTGGGAGTCCTCACAGAAGACAGGGTATTGTTTGGGGTTTGACAGAGGATGAGAGGGGCTGCTCGTCCTCCCCACAAAGGATGGAGAGGGACTGCACGTCTTCCTCAAAGGGGAGGAAGAGGGACCGCGAGTCCTCACAGGGGAGGAGGAGGGACCGGGGCTCCTCCCAGCCACTAAATTAGGCTTTTGTGTGGCAGACTGTGACCCACCAAAGAGTGATTTAGTGAACTGAAACGACAAACAATAAACAATTGATGATGTAACAAACACAAAACCACTATATATATAGAGATATATATATCTCTATATATATATATATATATATATATATATCTATATATATATATATATATATATATATATATATATGAGTTTTAAAATAAAATATTCACCATTGATAAACTTGGAGGGGGGCACAGGAAAGATGGTGGCACAGCAGCCATTGCACCAGGGGTCAAGACCAGAGCAGCAGACTGCGAGGCTGTGGCAGGAGGCTGAGTGGTGAGCTGCTAAAGCAACAGCATTGTTAAGCGTGATATAACAGCTACAGCATTGCAGCAGACATGAGATGTGAGATTAATCATAATGATATATAATTTTAAAACAGATCACCTTAGTGCCGTCAAATCCACAATTACGGACCACTGACCCTCCAAACAGAGTGGTCTGTCCACGGGCCTGCATGGGACATTTCTCAATCTGAAACAATCACAACCCTGTTTACAGTACAGTATACAGTAATTTATTTCATTCATAGTATCTGCACTATTGTATGGTATATTCTTTGAAGTTTTTATAAATTGCAATAGAGGTCATCCCACTTCCGCTGCTTAGGGGCTGGTCTGTTGCCTCCAGAAGGCCAAACCCCTGAGCCGGCATACACCCTCAACCTTGCCATCTACTCTAATAATAATAATGATAACTACAGATAGATAGTGAGAAGTAATAATTAAATCTAGAAAAAAGAAAATATTTCTCCATTCCCGTTCTTCTGTGGCTCCTCCAATACACGATAATACCAAGCTTTGGCCAAGCGCATTGTGAAAAAGGACTTGATCTTGCTCGCTATTGCTTTTCCAAACAGCTTGAGCTTCTGTTGGTACTGTGGACCTGCAGCTTCTGCCCGTCCAAACTCTTAATTTGAGTTATTGACCGAGCAATTACTTCTGCAACATCTTCAATCTCCCAAGAGCATTCAGATTGTATCAGCTGATACTTTGACTCCGGCACTTGATCCAAAATAGGATCAATTATCATTATCATCTCCGTCCTGATTATATCTTCGACAGACGTCAATATCGGAATCTCAATCACACTGTCGTCTGATGAGATGATCTCCGAGAATTCTGGTTGCACAGCTGTAACTGGTGATTGTATGCAGTCGTCAGTGTCTTTCGGTCCATGCCTTTGGTCTCATGTTCTGTCTGGTCATCAGTGTCTTCCGGCTCCATACCTTCTGTCACTTCTCCCTGGAAGGACATCTGTTCTGTTTTCTGCGTAGGACTGGTATGACTCTTTGTCGCCATACAGCAGGGGTGACCAGACTTTTTCAGCTTGCGAGCTACTTTTAAAATGACCAAGTCAAAATGATCTACCTACTATAAAAATGAAAAACATACATTTATTTCTACATATATTTATAAATATAGTGATAATTATATGTACAGTATAAGTTGCTGTACCTTGCTTGACTACATTAACCCATATGCAGAATACAACTGTACATTTTTTGTCACCACCTCACTCTGACGACTTGCACTGAATGGAATCAGCCAGGGATGCATAGTCCGGACCGTAGCTGCTGATAGCCAGCCTCAAGCACATTTCCAAATGATCATCAGTCATGGTGGAACGGTATTTGGACTTAATAATTTTCATGTGGCAAAAAAGGCTGACTCACATAAATAAGTGAAGCCGAACAATGCGGTCAAGGAGGTAGCACATTTCCTCATGTTGGGGTACTTTTTCTCTGTCAGCAAGTTCCAAAACTGTCCATGAGCCCTAGACTTGAGCTCAATGTCAGCTTGCAGTGTCAGGATCTCATTCTCCACTCCAAACGAGTTCAGGTGGAATAGTGTTGCAATTTTGATGCAAGTAAATCCACCTCAGCATCTTCCCGAAAAGGGTAGCACATGAATGTAGCGACTGGCTCCAATAATGCAAAGTCTTGAAACCCTTTGTTAAAGTCTGACAGACAGTTTTCAATCTGCTCTGTGTAGCGTCCACTCTGTTGCGCACACGCCTTCCCTTGTGTCTCCAGTTCTGATATGAGGTTCTGAAAGTTTGTCAAATCATGGCGCTGCAGCTTTGCGCACAGATGTTGTATTTTTCGTTTGAACGCATTAACTGAGCTGATCATATTGACCAATGTTTTGTCTTTTCCTTGCAGTTCAACATTAAGGTCATTCAACATGTTGGTCAGATCGGTTAAAAATGCTAAGTCTAGTAGCCACTGAGCGTCATTTAGCTGGTTGTATTCTGCATGTTTTAGATACAAGGAAAAACTCTGGACAGAGCTCTTGAAATCTTTGCAGGAATTTCCCTCGACTAAGCCGCTTACGTCAGTGTGTAGCAACAATTCAGTGTGGTCACTCGGGATGAGCCGGATACTCGGCTGAAACGAGTATCCGGTACGGATAAAGCACTTTTGCCAAGTACAAGTATTATACGAGTAATGCGAGTCAATATCTGTACTCGGATTGAATACAATTCCCCGTTGACTGTGTCTGTGTTCTGTGATAGGCTAGTCACAGCGCCAGTCACAGCGCCCCTCCTACACTATTCTGTGATAGGCTAGTCCCAGCGCCAGTCACAGTGCCCCTCCCCTACACTATTCTGTGATAGGCTAGTCCCAGCGCCCTTCTGTTGTTGTTGCGCTCTCAGAACACGGAGAAGTGAACACTCAACTCTGTCTCTCAGGTCCGCGGGTCTTTTCCGTTAACATTTAGGGTTTCTTCAAGCTTCAGGTTTGTTTTTACTTGGTCGAACTAGTACTTAGTAACCAGTAGGTTTCTGGTAACGTGGGGTTAGTTCAGACATGGTGCTGGTAGAATGCGAATCGCGTCACGTCTCTGCCTGGCGGAGTTTTGTTTTTTTAAACTGCCTGCAGGCTCTAACCAGTTTTTTTTGAGTGTCTGAAACTTTCTTGCTGTATTTTATAAAAAATAAATAAAAGGCAATTAAGGTAATAAGTATAAGTAAACGGTATAAGTAAATAATATTACAAATTAAGATACACACACATTTCAACCCCCTTGCCACCCCCCACCCTCCTCTCTCTCTTTCTTTCTCTCTCTCTCTCTGTGTATCTCTTACCCTAACAGACACACAGACATAAAAAAATGATCACACTGATCATAAAAAAATTAAAAGTTAAAAGAAAGTTATATTATTGAGTATGAAAACTCTTGTTCATTACATTTTACTTCATAATTGCAACCGCATTGTTGTATTCATTGTTGCAAAACTTGTTCTGTATATAGTTTGTTTGTTACCATGGCAACACCACTGATCTTGCTGATGCTGTCATGGAAATAGTTTTCTTATCAGCAATAAATATAACAATTTCTGATCAACCCATATCAATTGCATGCTTAAAATAACATACCGGTTAAAGCCCCGCCCATTTCAAGACAACCCGACCCACTTCCGGGTTAAATCCTGCCCACTTCCAGGTTAGACCCGCCCAGTCCGAGTACAGATACGGATACAGATAATTCATGTGGTAAACAGATACAGATACAGATACAGATAATGCTGTACTCGCTCATCCCTAGTGGTCACAGTCCGCCTTCTCCAGATGCACACGGAACAGCCGTCTCTGAAGAGATCTGGCGATTTTCGTTGCCACATCCATTATTTCTTTCATGTTGAGCATTTTTGTGCATAAAGCTTGTTGGTGTATTATGCAGTGGTAATTGAGGAAGTCGGGGAAAGCATCATCCTCCCTGCACTTGGCAATAAATCCAGTCGAGCGGCCAACCATTGCGGCGACCGTCCGTGGTGATGGACACCAATTTGCACACTGGAAGCTGAGTTTTCTCAGTTTGAAAATTGAAAAATGTCCTCTCCCCGCGTGTGTTCTTTGATGGGCAGTACTGTTAACAGCTCCTCTTTAGCAGTCATATCGGTAAACACCATACGAATAAAAATGCACACAACTCTGTGTCACTCACGTCTGTAGACTCGTCTAATTGCAGTGAGAAACACTCGAGTCTGCGATATCCCTCCTAGGTTTCTGGTCACATCCTCGGCCATTGCTTCACAGCGCCGTGGAACTGTACTTCTTGACAGCTGGACAGATTTGATTGAAGATACTATGTAAGGTTTGTTTTTAAAGTCTTGAAACAACGAATCAGCCGCCTTCAACAAATGCCTCTTTAATCATCTCTCCGTCTTGGAAGGATTTCTTGTGTTTAACGATGACGTGACTCACCCGGAGCGATGCTTTGGTGACGGTCTTTGCTTTTCGTGGTAAGCTGTGAGAAAAAGGCCTGCTGTCCAGACAACTGGGATTTTAGTTCTTTCACTTTTCTCCTTCTCAGTTCACTTTTTGAGGGAATTCAGTGTCGTAGCTTTGATTAACTATCCGAAAATGTCGCTCCACATTCCCTTCTTCTGAATCTGATTTGCAGATGAGGCAAATGCCCTTCGAATAGGACATTGTGTAAAAAAGTCCTCCTCCCATTCTGTATGGAAGTGGGAGGTTTTGGCTTTACTTGGTCAGCTCCCCCACTCATTTTTTCACAACTCACCTTTTTTGAGATTAGTAGCTATAACTTGGCTAGGCTAACTCGCAAACTCATTAGCTTTCTGGAATTTTGCCGCTGCTGCGTGCACATGTCAGAAAAACATCAGACGTTAGACTGGTTGTCCTGTATGTCAATCAAGTGACAAAAAGTATAGTGGCATAGTAAGAATGGATGATAGGCTGACATCTTTATTTATTTATTTTTTAATGCCATGCGATCCACCCCCACTGCCTTTGGGATCGACCAGTAGATCGCAAAGGCAGTAATGAGCACCCCTGCCATACAGGTTTGAGCCGAGCACAAAGTTTTTATCTTGGCTGTGAAAGCTTTTACCATTTTGCAGACATGACCAACCATAGCATTAAGCCTGAGGGGAGTGATGTGCTGAATTATCACAGGCTCTAGAAGTGCACATAGTAGTGGAGAGAGCAGATTTGACACTTTCTGCCA
>JABXJD010001192.1:77500-105176 GCA_013375575.1 Percina caprodes | reverse complement strand
GTAGACTATGTGAGATGGTTAAATAAAACATTTGTGAGGTCATGAGACAGTGCTTGCTACAGTTTCAAAGTTTAATGGTCGCTTTTAGCATCTCTGGTTTGCAGTTTAATCCTGATGCTCGTTGGTAGGCAGTTGTGGCACAATAAACATAGAACTGGTGCGTTTTCATATTCCAGAACTTTTTCTACCTTTTTGTTCTTCAGTCCCACTGGTTAAGAGTTTAAGGGCAATCAATGCATACATAGAGTATTGTCCTCCAATCATTGTTACCTAAAGAGGAATTCATCTTTTATGTGGCGAGCAACAAAGGGGTGAGAGAGAGAATCTTTAAATGAGCTGAGATTTGACTGAGTGGTTTTGTATTCTTAAATAATAAATGTGGATAAATGGATGTAGGAGAACTGTTCCAGATCATTTGCTTCCTTTCCTATTGGAACATTTATGTGCTAGGCTTACGTTAGCATCCAACTGCAGAACTACCTGACCTGTACCTTGAGTGAAGTAAAGGGACCGCTGGGGACAACCAAAATGAAACCAGGTCATATCAACGGACATTTCTTAAGATGAAGAGGCTTTCAGGAGTGACTGTTTCTGTGAGAAGGCCTGCTTACAGGGTTGTTATCTGTTTGCATGTATTTGCACTAGTTTGAAAGCATAATAAATAAAATTATTTTTAATCCAAGGATATCCAATTTATTTTCTTTAAAGATATTTTCTTAGGCATTTTATGCTGTTATTTAGACAGAAACTGAGAGAAAAGAGAGAGTAAGACATGCAGCAAAGGGTTCAGGGTCAGCCTCAACCCTGGCTGGTGCGTATTTAGGACTGAGCCTTAATGGTACGGACTCTACCAGGGCGCCCCAGCCATTGACTTTTGTGTTAATCGTTCTCATTTTTTCTTTTCCTTATTGTTTGCCATCAAATGTTGTTTTATAAGGTCTTATTGAGCCTTAATGAGAGTGGCTAGGATTAATGTTGAATGCGCGCAGACAACATTAGTGCAATTGCTTTGCAAATGCAAACCTGTTTACGTCAGAGATGTACAAACTGCCTTGTCGATAAGATGCAAAAAGGTGATCCGTGTAATTGTTTAATTTCAAATACTATGCAGGCATACTGTTGGCCTCTCCTCCCTCCAGCTCGACGACACCAGAAACACACGTCCTTCATTGCAGTTGCCAGAACACAGCACAGTGCACCACTGGCAGCATCTCACACAGCAGCAGAAGTGAAAGCCAACCCCGGCGTAATTTTCATAGCTTCCTCTTGGATGCATGATAGCGCTTGCGTGAAGGCTACACACCCAATGTTTAAAGGCACACTCTTCTAGTAGGTCATAAGGGATGATTAAGAGGGAATATTTTTGTATGAGTCTATAGGAAAGCATAGTATACCTTTAATCAATCTCTAAATTATACTGTTGGTTTAAATGGGTGTTCTCTTTGTAAAGGGGGAAATTACAATTTAAAATTTAGAACACAAACAACACAAATTGAAAGCTGCTGGGTTTAAAGAGAAGAGACATTCTGGTAATGTCAGAGTGGGATAACAATGCCATCTCGTGGACATTAAAGGAAGCATTTTAAGAGTGGTGAGGAAAAAGTCCAACAGAAAACATGGTAAAACAAGTCTCTTGTTTTATTATGATGTTCCATCCTTGTTTACTTTTAAATATCTGTTCATACAAATTTTGTCATATTAATATATTAGGTTGCAAATAAGCCACAAAACTTTAACTACAGAACACACTACACACAAAGGTGCTTCTGTAAATAAGTCTGACATAGACAAGAAGACACAACAATCCATTTGTCAGCATGTACCAGAAAACATGGTAAAACAAGTCTCTTGTTTTATTATGATGTTCCATCCTTGTTTACTTTTAAATATCTGTTCATACAAATTTTGTCATATTAATATATTAGGTTGCAAATAAGCCACAAAACTTTAACTACAGAACACACTACACACAAAGGTGCTTCTGTAAATAAGTCTGACATAGACAAGAAGACACAACAATCCATTTGTCAGCATGTATTGCAACCCAGGATGACATTTATAAATCTTAACTTGTGTACAATACATGTATATTGGAATTGAATAAATAAATAAATACAATATATAATATACATTTTACTGTAAAAAAAAAAAAAAAAAAAAAAATCCTGGTCTGTGTTTTTCATTAATACAATTTGTGTAAATATGTATGAAAAGTACACCATTAAGAAGCTTTCACACAGAGAACTTCAAAAGAGGCGCAATCCTCTTGCTGATGAGTTTTGGCAGCTACAAGTTTCCTCTAAAGCATTCATTACGGAAAAAACAGCATCACCCTCGTTAAAATGTGGTGAGCATGCTGTTCGATCAGAGGCATGCTGCTTTAAGTAAAGGCACTCAACATGGTCTATGGGCATCCTTCACCCACACTCACCTACACTCATTCTTTACACTTCTTGCAACAGTCCTTAGGTCCACCTTCCATGGTGAGGCAAATACTGTAATTGCTTATAGGGATTAAAGGCAAGGTTGGTAGTGATGAAAGGTTAGCATTTCTATTTGAAAGTAGCATCTCATCAAGACTCTGGCTAACCCCTCCCCCTGCCTTCTGTCCCAAACACAGATGTGAACGAGCACCGCAGCTTCGCTGCTTCAAAGCAGAGCGGAGAATAATCAGCAGCAATATCACTCATCAAAACTACTTAACTTTTTCTGAGTTTTGTCCTCCATTCTAATAGACTTGCAGTAAGTCTGGCGATAACAATGGCCTTTGAGCTCAGGCTTGTAGGCAGGAAGGATACGCGTTGAGGCATTTAACTGGTTCTTTCCAAGAGGACTGCATGGCAGTGATTGGTGGGCATTTTTACATGATTTCAGCAGCTACAGATAACAGATAATCTTTTTCACTCCTTTTTCAGAGTACATAAGTTATTTATTGCTGTCGGGGTGTAAAAAACATTTCAAACAATGTATAAAAAAATATTTTGGAAATAGTTACCAACCCTGCCTTTCACACCTGATGAGGTGTGTTTTAAGATACCTAATGCTATTTCAATCTAGAGAGACATCATTGCAAATATGCAAAAGGTTTATTTTTCACACCGAATCAGCTGATCAGTTTAGGAAAGAGAGGTATATGAAGCATAGAAGTCTTCCTGAAAGAATTTACGCTGAGCTTCATTTGGTTCACATATTGGGTGGGAGGCAGTGTATTATCACTCCAACCTACAGTATGTGTACAATGTTACAATCAATACGTGGAGCTCCCTAATACTGGGCTGTCCAGCCACATTTAAATACATAGCTTAATGAGCTATATATTGAGAATTGTAGAGTTGATGTGATAGTTAAAAGATATGGTGTGTAGTTTAGCACTGGTCCTGAAAGGTCCTATATGTAACATTTAAGCATCAATACATTATCACCACATTAATTCTGAAACATTTGTATAGTCTGTAAACTAGGAACACTGCTGAACACACATTTGTCCTGCAATTTGCACTTAATGTGATTGGCTTTGCAACAGCTGGAAAAGAAGACTTTCTGGGCACTGTAAGTGCTGGAGTAAGTTAAAGGAAAGTTAAGCCAGCGTTGTAATCAGGACTTTACAAACACAGAGGTTAAGATTTCTTTCTTTTTGCCTGGTTTGGTTTTAATAATGCAGTGGGCTTTTGGTTATACACTTTGATCATAATAAAAAGGTCATCATTCTCAACCCCTGGCAGATAATAATAATAATAATAATAATAATAATAATAATAATAATAATAATAATACCTTTTTATGTATATAGCGCTTTTCATGAAACCCAAGGAGACTGTACAGAAATGAATGTGACTGAGTTTAGTTAAGGTAAGTTGAAGGTTGTGGTGAACAGGTGGTGTTTGAGTAGTTTAAAGAGTTTTGGACATCCTGGAGCCTGTCTAGGGTTTAGCTGGGGACCCCAGACAAGACTCCATTGTAGAGTCAAAGTGGAAGTGATAAAAGCATCAATGAAGGTTTATGAAATGAGATGGCTAATACTGGGCCACGGAGCATTTGCAAAGAAACAATATGACTTGGCAAAAAAATTATGAATAATAATATTGCTGTACATTAATTACCTTGAGCTTTGTCTGTGTGCTACATCTTTCCTCGTCACACTCTATCAACCCAAAACAACAGGATTCAGATTTTGACTAAAGTAGATTATTAATGTATTATTAATCTATTATAGCAGAGGTACAGTGTTGGGATAATGCCTGACATCTCAAGTGTGTCAAGCACCTTCTTCTATCTTTTCAATAACTCAATAATTTTCAATAAATTGCTAGCCTTTCTGGCTATGTTTGCCCCCTTCTCTCGTTCTCCCTTTAGTATCACTGTCTAGTCTGTTGCTGTTCTGTGTTTTACATGTTTTGTGTATTGAGGGACTTCATTTTGGATGCACTATTGTTAGGATTTAACAAGATGAAAGGCAGTAGCAATATCCACATTTACTTTCATTTTAAACACAGCTTTTTTGATAATGTGGGATCTTTCACTTTAAGTTTGGAACTGTGGCGTTCTGAATGCCCCCCATAAGCAAGGTTCCTATTAAAAAAGAGGTGATGGCGGCCCGACTCAAGGGATGTGAACACAGCCTTGATTTCCTTACTTTTGAAAAGATAAGGATCCTACAGTGCTCTAGCTATTGACCCCTGAGCCTGCTAATTTCTGATTTAAAAATTTTTATGAATCTCCTAGCCTGTAGCCTGGAGTCCCATATGTCAAAATGAGTGATTTCCGTCCAAACAGGATTCATAAAAATGAGAATGGCAGAAGATAATGTTAGACTTCGACTTAGACTTCGACTTAGCTTTATTAATCCCTTTGGGATGACTCCCGCAAGGAAATTAAAGTTACCAGCATCCGATACAGCATATGAAGGAGAAAAAATAAGAATACAATAAAACACAATAATACACAGTAATACAATGATGCACAGGACAACACACAGTAAAAAAAAAGAGACAGTCAGTTTAAATCCAATTTAGGTTGATTCGGTGGCATTTGTCCGAATTTGTGTCCATCAAATTCTTCGTCATCCGTGCATCCAATTCATGTATTGATTTCAACAGTTGAGTTCAACAGGTCCACCGACTGAGTCCCGATGGCATCCATCCTTCTCTGCGCTTCCACAGCCCGGTCTGAGATGTTACAAGACAATTCACCGTTCTGATCAGCCCTCTAATGTAAAACCTTCAGCTTCTCGTCCAATACATTCAAACCCTTTTTAAACTCCCCAGACAGCATTGAGGCAAATTTAATGGCTGCTGTCCCACCAATTTAGACGCCTTCTTCACATTGTTGATGCTGCAGGAGACAGTAAGACCCCAATGCCACTTCTTTCTCTTGACGCAATGAAAGCCTTTGGCAGACTTATGTGGTCATTTTTATGGTCAGTCTTAGAGGTGAAGGGCTTTGGTAACACTTTCATTGGTATGATTAGAGCAGTGACGGACTGGTAATCTGTAATTTGGGCAGATGCCGTGGGTCTTTGTGGCCCACTTGGGCCAGCCTGCCAATCAGAAATCCACATGATGGTCACAGCCATGCAGCCCCTTAATTGTAAATCTTCACACCTATAAGCAGAGTCATCTGATCGGTATTTATACCACAAATGAGTCTCTCTATATCTCAGTCATGGTTACCCTCTACAGTCTACAGTCTCACACTTCAACATCTGTTTGCATTGTTTTGTAACAAAATTATTAATTCAGATCAGATGTTGAAAAATGTGCATGGTTTCAAATAAAACAAATCTACCTAAAGGGTGGAGGTGGGGGGGGGGAAAAGAGAGAGAAATAAGAGAGCACTGTTGTCTGACGGTGAAAAATGTTGCAAACTGACTGATTTTTTCCGGACTGTTTTTAAAATCAAGTGCAGCTTCAGCTAGCACTAGCGCTAATACTACTAGCACTAATGTTAGCGACACATCTGAGAAAGACAGGACAGTGAGGAATATGAGGAATAGCAAGAACAAAACGAGCAAGAGGAAGATGAAGAGATAGACATGGACAACAAATCTATGGAACTAACCAACCCAGCACAACAAGCCTGCTGTGGTTCTGAATGTAGATTACAGAAACAACAGAGATGGAGTGCAATGCTGCAGCATTCAACACCTTAATCCCACAACAACTCATCTGCAAACTAGACCAGCTGGGGCTCAACACTTCACTATGCAACTGGCTGCTGGACCTCCTCAGTGAGAGGCTACAAGCAGTAAGAGTTGGCAACAACACCTCAAGCAGCATCCCACTGAGCACAGGGCCCCCCCCAAGGCTGTGTGCTCAGTCCCCTGCTCTTCACCCTGCTAACACACAACTGCACACCAACCTACAGCACAAATCACACGGTGAAGTTTGCAGACGACACAACTCTGGTGGGTCTCATCACCAATAACGATGAGACCAACTACAGGAAGGAGGTCAACCTTTTGACCACATGGAGCAGAGATTACAAGGAGGTTGTTGTTGTTGACTTCTGAAGAGATCATATCCAACACCCACCACTGACGATCAATGGTTCTGCTGTAAAGAGGGTGAGCAGCACCAAATTCTTGGAGGTGCATATCAATGAGGACCTCTCTTGGACCATCAACACTGCATCACTGAGCACAGCGCCTCTATTTCCTCCGCAAACTCAAGGGAGCAAGAGCCTCTCACCCGTCTTGGGCACTTTCTACAGGGGCACCATTAAGAGCATTGTCACCAGCTGCATCACTGTATGGGGTGGGAGCTGCACTGACTACAACTGAAAAGCCCTGCAGCGCATTGTGAACACAGCTGGAAGGATCATTGAGGATTGAAGATCACTCCCCTACCTGCAAGACATAAACAACACCAGACTCACCTGCACACATATTTTCAGCCTCCTGCCCTCTAGGAGGATATATAGAATCTTCAGTGAGTACCACCTGAGTAGCAAACAGCTTTATCCACCAGACTGTCAGGAAACTGAACTCTCTCCTCTCTCTACCCCCTCGCTCTGCACCCCCCACAAAGAAACCTCTGGACTCTGAAGTTGCTGCTGTTGCACTGTAACATTCTTGTGTTCTTGTCTTGTTATCTTGTCAACCTAACCTAATTACTTCTCGTGGCCTGCGTATTCACAAGAAATACAGATACCAATGCAGATTAAGACTAGATGATGTCTTAGGCAAATATTGATTTGGGACTATATTGGGTGGAAGCACAGCCAAAGTACTGCTACATGGGCACACAGCACCTTAAACCCCCCAATACATTATGTGGGGTCCCACCGGGCTCGGTGCTTGGCCCCTTTTATTTTCTCTCTATCTACTCCCACTTGGTTCCATTCTCAAGAAACATGGCATTTCTTTTCACTGTTGTGTGGAAGACAGCCAGCTCTACGTCCCCTCAAAAGTCTGACTACTCTTTTAACCCACTGCTACAGTGTTTACATGACAGTAAAGCTTGCATGGCCTTACATTTTCTAAATTTTAATGAAAAAAAAGACAGAAGTCATGGTCTTTGCTGGCATTTCTGTTACACTGCTGCACCCCTACACTCCAGGCTGATCTTTCAGGTCAGCTGACCAGCTTCTCCTGACGGTGCCTAAAGCTAGGCTTAAGCTCAGAGGAGACTGAGCATTTACCGTTGCAGCTCCAAAACTTTTAATGATCTTTTTATTGTGCTTTTATTGTGTTATTTATTTATTCTGTATTATCTTTTTGTGCAGCACTTTGGAAACCTTGGGTTTGTTAAAATTGTGCTATATAAATAAAGTGGATAGGATTGTATTGGATTATGTTTCAGCATATTGTTTGTAATTTTTAAATAAAACCATTTGATCACCAAAAATAAATAACTATATAAATAAATAGTTTATTACTTCATTATCTGGCTGGTTGGTCGGTCTCAACATACTTCAAATGTGTATTACTTTTCATGTACAAACGGTTCATGAGAACAGTCTGCTCTGACTCACCAGCACTAAAAACAAACCAAGCGAACTTGTTGTATTCAAAATGCAAATCCCTGCCGTGGGCTGAGGCACCTAGCCAAGCCGAGCCAACCACATGCATGAAAAAACAGTAAAAGATTTTTAAACTGCTTGCTAACACGTAAGGTACATTAACTTTATATGTCAAATGTGTGTGAAGTTCAGCTTTCTGTGGGGTAATGAATCTCCAGAGCTCACATTTAGTTTACCGAAATTATATTATTGTACTACATTTAACATGACAATGACCTGCTGATGTTTAAAAATGCTCTAGCAGTACTCCTCTCCCTGTGGGTCGGGCAGGTCGTTGAGGTCCAGAAAGATGGAGGTGTTGGAGAGTTTGCGCCCATTGGAAGACAGATCTAGCAGCTCCTCGGTAGTGCTTGGCACTGAGCTGATGTACATGTCCCACACCTGCTCGGGAGAGTCCAGCTCCAGCAAGTTCTGCTTGATCTTCAGGTTCTTCTCCATGTTCCTGCGCTTGTGCTTGAACTCCAGGATGGTTTTGGTGTAGCGGTTGATGGTGGTAACAGAGGATGCCATGCAGGCTGTGAAGGAGCTCCATGCCAAACTAAATGATATGTAAAACAAACAGTCTGAGCCTCTTTTTCTAAACTAGGGCAAGAATCATTAAAAACATCTGCACACAGTTTTAAAAACTCAGGTGATTGTTATCTGCATGATTGAGATGATTGAGTCATCTCCCACATTGGACTAAGCTAATTAACGTTGTCTGATATCCATATGTGGAACAGAGAAATAGGAACCAAATAACATTTAAAAAAAGTATATAGTTATAAAAATCAAATTGAAAAAGTAGAAAAATAGAAAACGGTAATATATCACTTTTTTATACATAACGTTTTTCATATAAAGTTTTTTTTAGGAATATAGGCAAGCAAGCCGAGCAATTGGCCAAAATGTGTATTGATACCTGCAACAGAAAGGGCATCACTAAGATAAACAGAGAATAAAAAATTAGTTCACAATGACCCATTTTTTTTGATAATCAGAATCAGGGCATGCACCCTACACCCTGTTTTTCTTCATTCAAAATTGGACATTATTAATTCAGATGTGTCATGTTATTTTGTAAAAAAAATATAGATTAGATTATATTTTATTTGACATGGACAACACAGTTACATTGGTGTTTTAGCTAACTTGCTAATTTCCAACACTGTAATTTCAACAGAATTTTTTTTCTTGAAATCAAAAAATCAAAAATTAATTAAAACGGTTTGTCTTATTATTTTATTACCTTAACTTAACAATTGTCCCATCTTTGTCACGTTTAAGGAATAATGATGTTGTGTGACATGAAACATGAAACAAGTTAACAAACCTAAAATAATTACGTTTTGATGGCCTTCCATATTAAACCTATAACTTGTTAATTTAGAAATTTTAGTGTGCTTCCAACTTTGTGTTTAGTCCTGTCCTGTTTTAACATGACAATACCACTATACCACTGGCACAAAGCCAACAACATCCTTAATGTAATTAAAGTTGACTTGTTACAAAGTATATTCCTTTATTCATGTGTACCACAATCTTTGCTGTTTGTATCTGCAGATTGTAAAATGCTGTATGTGTACTCACATGTACGACCAGCTGTAGTCCCATGTCTGAGGTTTCCAGTCCTCTGGGCCCAGACTAACAGTCAGCTGGAAGGCTGTGGTGAACATCATGTGGGCCACCATACCCAACAGACCTGCCAAACAGAGAGGGGACAAGAGATGACAAAGAAAATCCCATCCTTTCACGACCTTCTACTTCTATATTTGCAAGATTTTGGGAAATCCACGATCTCTACAAATTGGCTGGCTGGGTATTTTTTTTTTTATTTTGGGAGTAAATAGTTCTACAATATGAATACAGTTTGATTATCACCTTGATTTTGTTGGTAACCGAATGTTGTATAAAGTTGTTTAATTGCAATATTACATTCAAGGGTCCACTTTAGTGATGCTTATATATGGACCTCGAAATTTAACCCTCTTATGTAATACTGCTTAAAGAAACGTCAACATTAAATGCTGATGTTTTAAATGGTCCCTACACCTTTAAAATTGTACTTTGTTTTTATGATTAGAGAAGGAAAGACTTTAACCAATATTTGATTACAAATCAATTTTTTTGTCTTGCCAAATTTCATATCCATAATGCAGCTTTACAAATTCTAGAAGAAAAATAAGATTTATAATAAAATATTGGTTAACTTCCTCTTACTGACACATGCCTCTCCTTCTAATGAGAGGCATGAAAACCTTTTTTATTGTACTCTTCTGTGGTCTCATATTGGATCATTGTAAATGTGTATTATTTTCAGTATTACATGTGGGTGGCTTCATTGTTGAGCTATGTTTTTATCTGGCATACGTTTTATGTTATGTCCTTTTATGTAAAGCATTAAAATATGTTTTTTTACATGGTTAAGTCATCCCAGGTTTCATCAAACAAACAATATACGTGAAAGTGCTCATATTTTGCTTTTTGGCTTATTCCCTTTCCTTTATTGTGTTATATATCTTTTATGTGCATGTTATAGGTTTTCAAAGTGAAAAGGCCCAAAGTCCCCCCCCCCCAAAGGGACTTACCATCTCCAACAGGAAACACAGTTCACAAACTGCTCCAAACTGCTCTGTTGTAGTCCAGCCTTTACTTCTGTGACAAACGTGCGTCACTTTGTAACACACGTTATAATGCTCACCTAGGCTAGCTGCTAACATGGCACACCCTCATACTCTGCTTCTGACTGGCTAGTAGTCCTTACCTAGGTACTGCGCATGTGCGTCTCCCAACAAAGATGGAACAGAAGTGAGAAATGAGACGGGAGCTCTCAAAGCTACAGCCATACCCAACGCACTCTAAGGTCAATCACTGCACTACTCTTCAGCCCCCAACTGGTAGCAGTGCTTTATTATGCTAGACTGAATACCCTTTAAAACAGCACAGCAAACCTGCCTTCTACCTTCTGTGACTGCCAGGTAAGACACAAACTAATCAACAGATTTACCACATTTCCTCTCATGTACGTTAGGAGAGCAACTAGGTACATTTATTCAAGGACTATACTTAAGTTATATTTTAAGGACTTTAGGTTGTAATACTTTTTTCACATTGTGCTGATATGTTTACCTACTTAATCAAAGGATCTAAGTGCTTCTTCCACCACTGCCTATTGTAAGTGCTTGCATATTCTGCATTCATCGACATTACTACAGCCCCATACACACCATATTTGCAGGTGGAGAAATCCAACACTTGATATGAATGCCTTCAACGGCGGTACAGATTAGTAAATTTAAGAATGCTGCAACTAGTTCTCTCAGTGCATCTTCTACTCCTCCAATCAGTGCTACTCATTGTCATTTTTCAAATACACTTCTCCTTGTCTTCATTTCCAGCTCTTGGCTGGCTTTCTCTACTCCCATTCATTTATTTTTTCCTTTTTTGTCTACGTTGTTTTCTGTTACTTCCCAGATTTTGTTAGCCAAAGCACAGACTGTGACTCTCTTCACACTGGACTTCTCAATGCATATAAAATAGAGCAGGAAAAAACCCAGCATTTATAGCCCACCAATCCGATTACCACATAAACCCCCCAAATCCCTGGACTGAACAAGAGCGCGCCAGATTCAGAACCAAACACCTAAATTCCCATCTCATCCCTATAGATGCTCATGTTTATTCTCAAAGATATCCCAATGCAATATTATCATATTTTAAAGCAGATCAGAAGCAGCTTTGTGTCAGGATAAATGGAATAAATCTGAGATGTAAGGCCTTAGCATGTTCTGTGATGTGGTAATGATGCATGCTCTGCTCACACAAGGTCAGCATATTCCATATGAAGTCAATAAAGTGTTAATCCAGGTTGTTACTGCCAAAGCCCTTAACAAGGACACGGAGCATCATTTGGGTTGGCAGCTTCTCAGTCTTTTAAGGAGTTCTGTGGCCAAGGTGCTCTTGAGCAAGGCACAGGACCCCCAACTGCTCGGGGCGCCTGTCCATCGACAGCTGCAGCCCCCTCACTCTGACATCTCCCCATTAGTGCATGTGTAGGTACTGAGCATGTGTGTGTAATTCAGGCCTGTGTGTAAAGGGTATAATATGAACAGAGTGAAAACATTTTAATTATTTTTTTTTAATTTAATAACATTTTTTAATTTTAATATTATTATTATTATTATTAGATGTGACTGATTTTTTCAGTTGATTAGTGTCATCATCAACAATGACCAGTAGAGGGCACCAGCGTGTGGAAAACTGAAAAAATGAATGACAAAGAGCAAGGCTAACTCATGTATCACTTCCTCTCCCTGAACACTGGCCTGTGTCACCCGATTGCTCAATTAATCAATGGAATATTTGGTAGAATACTCACTACTACTAGAATAATTGACAGCTGCAGCCCTACACAATTTCTGTGGCAGGACAAAAAGGTCATTTATCACTCATACTTTGATTAATAACAAAAAAGAAAAGCATTGACTGCTATTAGGCTATAAAGTGTAAAACAGCTAACATGTTATATAAGTAGCTTATATAAACCCCTCCAAACAGGTTGACATCTCCCAAGCGCAGATAACCATGCCAAGGTTTGTCACCCTGAACTCTTATTCAGACACTTAACCATCATTTTATACAAAGGTTTACCTTTTACTTCTTCCAAGTTCAAATAAGTATAAACTTTCCCATCTAAAAAATAGCCAATATAATTACCAAAACTGGCTATTTTTAATCTGTAGTCGCCTGGCTTTTTATGTAAAAATACAAATAAACAAGAACGAAAGACAACAGCAAAATAGAAAACAAGAAGCAGCACAGAAGCAAAACATAATTAGCAACAAAGCACAGAGTACAAAGATTAAACAGCAATACAAGCAGTAGTGAACTAAGAGGAAACAAAAAGTAAAATTCATATATGTTACGATTGCAAACTAACAGAATACATACATAATATATAGTTTTAGTGCTGACATGTACAGTATATGTATTGATCATCTATTGTTTTAGCTGCTTAGTAAAAGAACAAAAAAAGTCTTTAAGACCAAACACCAGTCTCTGGATAAATGGAAAGCAGCAGCATACTAAACAAATAGTAAAAGCCAATGCAATTTATCCTTAAATAAATCACCAAAAATGTGTGAAAGCAAGTTATAAAGGGAATCCACACAAGCTAATCCGTGCCACGATGAAGTGGAAACTACATTGTTAGTTACAAGCATTCTCCCTCTACGAGACATGCTTGACAGGAGCAACTTTTTTTCTAAATCCTTCTCCCAGTTTTTTCTAACATCTGCACCTAAAACAATCCCAAGTAATATCCCTCCTTTTTTCCCAGGTTATCCCCCGGTAGATCTAAATTAGCTTTTCTATCTTTCTATTATCTTTTTTCCAACCACAGTTTCACTTTTTTCCAGTTATTCTTAGAAGGGGAAATTGTCTTGAGAAGACCTACGTACATTCTTCTCCAAAATATAAAATTTGTGAAGCAGATGCTCAATAGAAAGGGATTACAACATCCCAGAAAGAAAGGATCCCTGCCATGCCCCCCTCTGTACATTAAAAGGCGCAGCCAAACCACCAATAATATGTTGTATACTCCCAATATCACTGCACAATACTTGGATCTATGAAACCTGGGCTGAACCCAAAAGCACTTTGACTCTGCCACAGATACTTGTGTTAAACCTGGTCAAAAGCCCATTAATTCAATTCAAATTGCTTTATTAGCATCAATGTCAGAAATAAGAATATTGCCAAAGCATCAAGGATAATAATGTGAGAAGAAATACATACATACAATTCACTGAGTAAATTAAAATATATATATTTAAGATTAAAAAATTAATAATAAAAACAGGAAATCAATCAATCAATATACAGTAAAATCTCTAGTGTCTAACGTGAGAAAGAAGACAAAGACAAAAGCCAACAAACAACAAAACATGAAAAAAACAACTGAAGTAGAGGACTAGATGAGAAGGTAGACTGTAGGGAGATGAATTGGGTGGCAGTAGCTCAGTTTGTTGAAAGTTGGGCTGGGAACTGGAGGGTCACTGGTTCAAGTCCCCGTTCGGACCAAAGTATGGTGGTTGACTGGTAGCTGGAGAGGTGCCAGTTCATCTCCTAGGCACTGCCAAGGTGCTCTTGAGCAAGGCACTTTCCATGGGCAGCCCACTCTGACATCTCTCCATTAGTGCATGTATAGGTACTGAGCATATGTGTGTAATTCAGGCATGTGTGTAAAATTGAAATTTTCCCTTGTGGGATTAATAAAGTATACATTATTATTAACTCCAGATATTACATGTTGTTGTGCTGGTTGTCTCTCAGGCTGGGACATGCATGCACATATCTCGCTGCTTCAACAGCGCTCACACTATTGAAAGACCATTATCTATACCCAGTGAGCCAGAGACTGAACTGATGAATGATGATGATAATACGTATTAACCTGCCGGGCACACAGTCTGGTCAGCACGACCTCTCTCATCACTACTCTTTAGTTTAGAGGCAAAAACTTTAGAGAGGATTTTATAGTACCCGTAAGAAATGCTTGTAGAAATTAGGGTAAAAAAAAAAAACTGTCAAATAGCAGCAATAAAAGAGGGTAAAATCCAAAATAGTATGTCACTGTTAATACCTTAAATCAAGAATCAGTATATAACTTTTTATTTTTACTGTCATATGTAGAAAACCTATTTTTACTGTGATAATCTAAGTACAGATTATGCTGTTTACATTTAAATTTACGGTATAAAAATGTAAAAACAAAAAGTCAACGTCATTTGTATTTTGTATTCATGTATGTATGTATTCATTGTAGCTAAACTGATAAACATGTTTTCTTTTAGATATAAGAACAAACAAATATCACTTTAAAAGTAAAGATGTGCATACATTGGTGTTTACATGGTTACAGCGGGGAATACTCCTGGGGAATATCTCTTCTTGAGGAAAAAGAGAAACTCTGTGTTCCAGTCTGAAGGAGTCACAAGGAGACAGCACACCATTTCCGTCATTGCTGGAGCAAGGAGGAGCCGTGGACGATGAGACTCAACGCGGAGGCAGAGAGTACACGAGCAACAGCTGCTAAGCTTTTTCAAATGGGTTCAGAAAGGACTTCAAAATTAAAATAAATGTGGGTGTGTCAACCTCCAGGGACACTCTTAGTTTTAGTATCTTGGAACATCAGATTGAAAGTGGGCTAAAAAATGCTATCCTGAATTTGAAATTGTGGAAGCAGTTATTCGTTCATCATATTGCACCATCATATTTATCTGATATGTGATTTTGTACACTCCAGTCAGAGCACTTAGGTCCGCTGACCAGTTGCTTTTAGTCCAAGATCCAGAGTGAAAACCAGAAGGGACAAAGCTTTTTCAGTAGCAGGTCCTTGCTCTGGAACTCTCTTCCTCTCAATATTAGAACAGCTTCCTCTATTCAGAGCTTTAGATCACTTTTAAAAACACATCTTTTTGCACAAGCTGAGGTGTGACATTTTATTGTTGTAAAGTTTTTATCTGTATATTTGTTTTTAGCTATTTATTATGTTTTTATCTTATGCTCTTTTCCGCATCTGTACAGCACTTTGGGGTAGTAGTGACTGTTTGTAAATGTGCTATATAAATAAACTTTGACCTTGACCTTGACCACTAGATTTTCTGGTCCAAGTGCTGGATCTGCACCAAAAGGTACTATTTGCATCTGAACGTGCCCAGTCTGGCCTGAAATATAGCAAAGAGCTAGTCCAAAACCAGTGTTCACAGTCCATCATGACAGGCTTGTCAAATGACAACATAAGAGCAGAAATGAGAATGTATCTGCGGGATGAAGAAAGTAGTGATGAGCTGCTACAAAAGATGTAGGTTGCGCAATATAATGAAAATGAGAGGACCCAAAAGATTAAAGCCACCAACAAAAACACTCATCGGGCAAATCTGAACTCAGTAGAGAGAAGTGAAAATGAAAGTGTCTTTCCAACCACTGAGCTTGTAGCTAAACCTAGCAAACCAACTAAAGAAAACCCCCTATTGACAAAAATGGAGGAGAAGAACACAGCAATCAGGGAGTTTACAGGCCAAGTGGCATCACTGGTAAAAACTGTCCAGCACGAGAGACAAGTCAACTTACCTGTGAAAGCTGTGTTTGCATGTCAGCTGGACAACAACAACTGCAACTGTTTCAAATGTGGCAGTGACACACATTGGGCAAAAGGGTGTAGAGTAGGGGAGGGACAAAAACTGGTGGGAAACTGGCGGAGGTTGCGATTGGGGACATGGGGACACCTCAATAACAATGTCCCAAAAAGACCAACACTCAAATCTAAACCCACCAAAGGCAGAAAAAAAGGCAAAAGCTAGCCCACTCCTCAGCCTGTCACACCTTTAAAATCAAACAAAAAGCAGAAAGACCAATCCTCTCATTCAGAGAACGCTGGTACAAAATATAAACGAGTAGCAAAGCTAGTAGGCCAAAAGTGTATTCACTAGCATGGACCACGCCACGACGATATGTTAGTTTAAAGATTTAATGAACATTATGAATGTGTAGAACATTATGAATGTGCAAATGTATGAATTAGAGTAGATGTCGTCTGATGTCTGGTCTGGGAGGATGCGATGATGACCGGGTGAAGGAGACTCAGGGTGGGGGTTCCGTCTCGAAAACAATACTTGTGCCCGAACGGTTTACAGGCCCCCAGACGGTACCTAGAAGAGACGAGAGAGAAGAGCACACCGGAATAAACAGGAAGGGATGAGAGAGAAGATGGAAGGTCAAAGAGAGGGAACGGGAGGGTGGGTCAAACGATCAGAGATAACGAGGCTACTGCGTAGCGTGGTATATATATAGTCTGGTCTGGTGATTAGAGGCGTGTTTTAGGCGTGGCCCTGCTCCCGAACCTAAGTTAATAAATTAACTACATTTCACTAGCATGGACCACGCCACGACGATATGTTAGTTTAAAGATTTAATGAACATTATGAATGTGTAGAACATTATGAATGTGCAAATGTATGAATTAGAGTAGATGTCGTCTGATGTCTGGTCTGGGAGGATGCGATGATGACCGGGTGAAGGAGACTCAGGGTGGGGGTTCCGTCTCGAAAACAATACTTGTGCCCGAACGGTTTACAGGCCCCAAAAAGAGTCAGATTAAGTATAACCGAGTTGTGAGTGGGCATGACGGAGATCGTGCAGATTGTTGTGGATGTAAGTTCGGTATGCCTGGGATGACCATCGGCCTAGGACCTGAATGGTTTGATCGGATATGCCTGCTCTGGCGGCTGTGGATGCTGCACCGATGCGAAAAGAGTGGCTGGAATAATGTGTGGGTGAAATGCCTGAAATGCGGAGGATTCTGTCCAAGTGTTTCTGGAACCAAAATCGTGTGGCCATTTTTCCTGTTTCGGTGATGAAGAGTGGGTGTTGTGGCGAGGCGTTAGCGGCATACCTGGAGCTAATGTATTTGAGTAGTGGCTCGTAAGGGCTGAGGTAAGAGCTGAGGCGGAAGATGTAAATTGGGAAGGAAGCTCCCAACTGATCTGTTTTGCTTCTTCGAAGTGTGAATATGAGAGAGTTTGAAGTGTGTGTGGTGACGTCCGATAGACTGGGATGACGAGAGGGATTATATGAAGATGAAGTTGGTGCAAATTCCGAACACCTCAGGAAGCCGAAAAAAGCCAGCAGAAACATTGATTCCAGAGTTAAGTCGATCGATGGAGACATGTACCCTGAACGCAGAGAATGGATGCAGAGGCTGAGAAGATCGGAGGTGAGTGGTAAGCGTCTAGTGGTGAGAGAGGGTTCCTGTTTCTGCAAGCCTTTGAACAGCATTGTGACGTGGGAATGAGAGGTAGCCGGGCATTTGATGCCGGTGACTATTTTGACAAAGAAGTTGATGCCTGCTAAGTAAGTCTGAATGGTTGAGGAGCGTATTTTCTTAATGGAATGGACATGGGTAATGAAGTTGCAGATGGACATGACGTCAAGAGAGGGGAAAGGCAGCTGGTATGTGGCGTGATATGCCTTAAAGCAATTCCAGCCGGTCAGGTAGGCAGAGAGAGAGCTTGGGGCGAGACTGTTTATGATGGCGTCTTGAGAGGCATGAGACAGGTTTCTTATCTGGTGCGGTAGGTGAATGTTGTGGCTGAAAACGGTGGCACTGGCGTCGGGTGAATGTCCGATTCTGGAGCCAAGCGTCTGAATTTCTGAAAAGAGAAACGAGACAATGAGTCCGCTATGCAGTTGTGGTGGCCGGGCACATGAGCGGCCCTGAGAATGAACTGTTTTGGGCCGATATTAGTGTGAGCCTGCGAAGGAATTGTGCGATGACCGGGGAGCGAGAGCGACCTTTATTTAAAATGTCTACTACGGCTGTGTTGTCGGAGTGAATGAGTATAGATCTTTTGGACCATTCGTGCCCCCAAAGAATTGCGGCCACTACAATGGGATAAAGCTCGTGGAGCGCCGACGAAGGACAACCGGACTCCGTGACAAAGGCATGGAACTCCGAAGGCCAGGCAGAAGAGAACCACCTCCCACCGTAGTACCCGCCGAAACCCACAGAGGGAGCCGCGTCGGTGAACAGCTGAATGTCCTCGGGCTGGGAGAGAGAGTCTTCGTAAAAGAAGGAGATGCCATTCCAGGAAGCCAAGAAGTGCCGCCACAGACGCATCTCCATCCGACACGCCTCGTCCAAGACGACTCTGTCATGGAGAGAGGGGACGGAAGGCCGCGGACAAAAGGCTAGACAGAAAGGATTTGGCCTGGGGAATAATGCGGATGGCGTAATTGAGATGACCAAGGAGAGCCAACAACTGGCGTTTGGTGCATCTGGCCGCTATGAGAAAGTTTGACAGAAGGAGGGTGATGCGCTGCACCTTCTCAGAGGGCAAAGAAGCCTGGAAGGACACGGAATCCAGGGTAATGCCCAAAAACTCCAAGGAGGTGCTGGGCCCCAATGTCTTCTCGTCAGACAGAGGGACGCCCAGTTCGCGGAAAGTCGTAACGAGAGTACGAAGCCCCGAATGAGGAGGAGAAGACGGAGGGGTGACGATGAGAAAATCGTCGAGGAGGTGGAGCACGTAAGGAAGCCTGTGATTGTTAATCAGAATCCAGCACAAGGCCTCGGACAGAGAGTCGAAGATTTTGGGACTGCTCCTGCAGCCGAAGGCGAGGCGCACGGAGAAATAGTAGGCCCCTTCCCAGCAGACCCCGAAAAAACGCCAGTAATCCGGATGAATGGGCAGAATCTTAAACGCACTAGTGACGTCAGTCTTGGAAAGCCAAGCCCCGCGCCCCGCCAGACGAATAAGGGTGATAGCGTGATTGATGGACGCGTACTGCATAGAGAAGTCGGGACTAGGAATAACGCTATTGATGCTCGGGACGACCGAGCCGTGAGGGGAAGAAAGGTCGATAACCAGCCGCTTCTTCCCAGAATACTTCCGAGTGGCGACCCCAATGGGACTGACACGGAACACGGGAAAGGGAGGCGTGACGAACGGGCCGATCATAAAACCCTCCTTCACTTCCTTCGCCAGCAAAGAGGCGACAGCGAGGGGGTCCGTGAGCGCGGACTGGAGATTGAGGCACGAGTGCGAAGTAACGGGGAGGACAGCGACACCAGGATGGAAACCACAAGTCAAGCCATTAAGGAGGAAATCAACAAACTGCCTATCAGGGTGACATCGCAAGGCGATGGCAAGGCGATTTACCTCGACCGGCGTGCTGAGGTGCTGCGCCAGCCCGTCCGCAGGCGAGGTAGGATTATGAGGGCAGGTGCGCCTGGCGTGAGCCCCGCCGCAAAAGGAGCAGACGTGCAGGATCCGGCAGTTGGACATGGCGCAGCCGAGGTCGTTGAAATTATTGCAAACCATCCTGCCACCCTGATAGAGAACCGGCCGTCCCGCCTGTCAACCCCCTTCGGCAGGGGGGCGCGGCCGGGACGAGCGTCCGCCGGCCTGGGGATCACCGAGGGAGGGGGCGCCGCGGCAGACAGGCGGTCGAACACGGAGCCGGCGCGAGAGGAAAAAGGGCGAGGACGAGGCGGAGGCGAGGCGCTGATGGCGCACGCCGAGGCGGGGTGGGACGGGGCCCCGCACAGCCCGCAGGAGAGGGACGCACGGGCAGCGAAGATGCGGCAGTACAGTTCGGAGTCTAGGGCGCCCAGTACGTACCCTGTTAAATTGCTGGAGGCGACCAGCCGACTGAGTGGCAAAGTGCACATGATAACTGTAGAAACCCGTCCCACCGAACCGTAAAGCCATGTCGAGCACGATGGACAGATAATCATCCAGCTCCCGTCTCCGAACCGGGAAGGCCGAGCAAACAACGTCGCGGAAGAGAGAGAAAGCGAAGGCGAACTCAACCGGAGTCAGGTCCCGGGACCTGGAGGGCAAGGGGCGACGGAGAAGCGCCGAGCCCAGGCTAGTCTGCAATTCCCTAGGCAGGCCGGCGTCCAGCAGCGACGGTTGGAGAAGCGTGGCCAGATCGACATAATTACCGGAGAGAATTTGCTGGCGCAAGACGGGGGAAACGGGCGAAGGCCTAAGCGCGGACGAATCCGGCTGAGGGACAGGAGCTGCAGTGGAAAGGGAAAAATTGTTAACAGAAAAAACATCCGGGTGTTGGGGAAGGGAGGGGGAGAGGGTGGGGGGAGGCGGGAGGGGGGGCAAGGACAGACCAGGAGGAAAAGAAGAAGGCCGAGAATTGCCCGGGATGACGCCGGGCAGGTCCTGAAGAGCTGCGGGGCAGGGCACAGGAACGTCGGAGCGGCCGTCGCGGAAGGAGACAGGAGCAGAAGCCGCATGGCTGAGAGCGGCAGAAGGAAGGGTAGAGGAAGGGATGAAGGGATGAAAGGATGCGTGTGCGCGGGGATCTAGTGAAGCCTGCGAACACAGGGATGAAAAGAAGGCTGAGATAGCCTGGGACATAACAAACATTGAGGGAGCAGGCACAGGGGGACATACAACCTGACCCCCACCAGGGGGAACCGGTGGAGCATGCGGCGGCGGTCGACGACCGGTGACGTCATGCACGACGCCACCGGCCGAGGTCGACGCAGGCGGGGGACCCGGAAGGGCCCGAGGCCCGGAGGAGGCGGCCACGGGGCCAGCGACGGAGGCCAGGTAGAGCTGGAACAAGGCAGTTTTATTGTCGCTGCGGCGGAAGGGAATGCCCTTCCCGCCGAGATACCGGTGAAGGCGAGCCACGGTCCAGTCCCTGACATCGGGCGACATCGGTGGAGGCGGAGACGGCCACGCCACGGAGGGGGGCGCGCTGCGCCGAGAAGAGCGGCGGGCGCCTCCGCGAGACGAAGACCGGCGACGAAGAGGCAGGGGACGCCGCCCCTCGCGGCCGCGAATGTCCGACCCGGCCGAAGGAGGCGAAGAAACCAGAGAATCGCTGGGAGCCGGGGACAGGTCGGTAGAGCCGCGGAGATCCGGGCGAAGCCGAGGCACGGCGACAGAGGACTGCAATCGGCGCCGGGGAGGCGAGAGACGGGGCACCGACCGCCGCTGCGCGGCCGGAACAAACTCGGACTCGAAGATACTGTCGTAGAGATCATCGTCGACGGCAGGTGAGTTCAGTTCGATCTCAGGATCCATGACGGAATGCGGGGAAAGCAGGTGTCAAACGATCAGAGATAACGAGGCTACTGCGTAGCGTGGTATATATATAGTCTGGTCTGGTGATTAGAGGCGTGTTTTAGGCGTGGCCCTGCTCCCGAACCTAAGTTAATAAATTAACTACATTTGTCTGGTGTAAAATTAATAAGGTCACCTCTTGTGTTGTCTTCCTATCAAAATTGAAAATCAAGACTTTTTATCAATGTTTTTAACTTTTTCTTACGATTTTGTCCTTTTTTTCAACACTTTTGACACTTTTTTCAATGTTTGTCACTTTTAACACTACGTAACACTAACTTATTAACTTTAGTTTTACAGTTATTTTTGGAATGTATGGCCAATTAACCTCATTTAAAGGAAATTATAACTAATGTTTGAGTTAGAAAGCAGAAATTATGAATTATTTAGACTAAAATTAAAGGAAAGTCTGTTGATGGATAATTAGAGACTGGAATATGTCAACTTTTACTCAATACTAATTCAAAACTATTTCAATTTTTTTCTCCAAATGCTATAAAATTGAATAAGACACACGAAAATTAATAAAAGTAGAGATTTGTCCTTGCCAAAGAGCGTTTTGTGGAATCAATCATGTTATTTTGGGTAGTTAAAAAGAACATTGATATAGGACAACAGGTCAATTTGACCCAAGGACAACATGAGGGTTAAGACTTTAGGTCTGTGGGACACAGGAGCACAAGTATCAGTCATGAAATTGACCTCATGCAAAAATCCATCCAATCAGTGACTTGTTAAATAGTAAGCAAATTCTGGATTTAAGAACAGCCAACGACTCAAAGATTGCCTTTCAGGGCTGGGTTGAGGTTTGTCACAATCTGTGTGACCCAAAAGGTCACATGAGGTAATAGTTCCACTGCTAGTGAACAGGGACATAGTACAAAGACCGATAATAGGGTTCAATGCCATTGTGGAACTAATGAGAGATAAGGAAGTCCAGGTGTAGCCCAGTGAAAAAGTAGTTTTGCTCAGACTACGTTCAGGAAAGGCAGAGGCACTACTAAATCTGCAAGACAGCGCTATTACTTTCAGGGTGCTAGACCTAGTCACCTTCTTATATGAGATTAAGGTATTACCGCTATTAAATCTTCAGATGGTAATATTAGAACTGTATGAATCTGAGGTTACGCTGGATAAATCCCACTGTGACAGCTGGTAGAATCAGCTTGACTTGCCTCAGTTTTAAGCAGATGAATCAGCTAGCTTGGACAAAATTTATTTCTATTGAAGAATTAAGGCTGGCAGTACAGAATATGCAAAAAGGAAAATCACCAGGCTTTGATGGGATTCTATTCTATGCACCTTCTTGACATGATTAACTTTTCTATTGAAAAGGGTGAATTCTCAAGGGATGTTAACACAGCCTTAATTTCCGTATCCTGAAAAAGTATAAGGTTCCTACAGAATTTTCTAGCTATCGGCCTCTGAGCCTCCTTAATGCTGATATAAACATCTTTGCAAAGCTACTAGCCCGTCGTTTGGAGTCTCATATGTCAAAATTAGTGAACCTTGACCAAACAGGATTCATAAAAACGAATATCCAAATTTAAGCTGGAAAAGCAAGCGGCCGCAACTTAAGAACTCTACAGAGGAGGAGAGAGGATGGTGGCCTTTCGGTTCCCAATGTTAAACATTATTTATGGTGCTTGTGTTGAAGCCCCTCCTTACCTGGCTTATTTCAGATGTGTCTGTTTTGCTAGCTATGACAGAGCCTTGTTCACTCAATGACGTTCTCTTGACGCCAATGTTTCTAACAAACAGTGCCAGCTACGCTCGGCCCCATTATCTCTCATCTTATCAAATCTTGGAGATTGGCTGAAACATACTGCCATATAGTTTGTAACTGGCACACTTTTTCCAGGTTATTCATTGATACAGCACTCCTGATTGGTGGGAGGCCTATAACAGGGGAGTTCATTGTCTAAAAGACATTTTGGTGAGGGTGGCTTGTTACCCTTTTCTGACTTACAAAATGCATTTGGTCTGCCACGTTCCTCTTTTTTCTTTTACCTTCATTTAAGGTTGGCACTCAATGCATACGGTGTTCCCTGGCAGAGGGCTTTGTCCATCTATCCTATTCGGAAGTTATTTACTGTGTAGCCTAAAAACTGTGATATGGTATCCAGATTTTTTTCAGTTCTTGGTGATATCTGCTATCATGCTTTCTAAAGCTCAAAAACGTTCTGTGTTTGCTGCTATGAGGATGATTGGAACCCGTTGTAAGCCACCTCATGACTTGTCTGTTCATACATGGATCCTTTCTTTTTTGGATGTCACGTACATGGAACTCTCTACGGCTCAAATTAATGGAGTCCCAGGACAGACTTTGGACACTTGGCTCAACGTTGCCGAGTCTTTGAAATCTATGCGGTGAATTTGTGTTACACTTTACTTCTGTTTGCATGTGTGATTGGTCCCCTGTCTAGTGTCTGTCTGTGTGTATGTCTGTTTCTGCATGTATTATTTGTATTAAGCTGTGGACATCACTTTTTGTGTTCCCCCTCCTTTCTTTTCTCTCTGTATGATTTGGCCCTGGAACACGTTTTTATGTTCCAGTGTTTTGCCTGTTGTTTGTTTGTGATTTTCCTTAATTTGTAGAATAAAAATAACACAAAAAAAGCTATGCATTTCTTCACCTCGCCAGTAGGTGGCTACATGAATAGTGCTTTGTTGTTACAAGATACCATATAATAAGACACGTTTTCAGGTTGCAGTCCAAGGGGGTCAGCCTATGGTGCCATTTTAATGCTACGAAGCCATCACCTGCAGTTAGCATCCCATTGACTGGCATTCATTTTGGTGCCAATTTGACAGTGAATAACTTTACATCTGAAGGGTTTAAAGACTCTAGTTGTCCGTTGTTTATTTCTAAAGAAACACGACAATGTATAAAAGGCTCCATTACCTTGTAGCTCAAGTTATGGCTCCATAGCAGACGTTTTTGTAAAAAAAGGCTAACGATTGTGTCGTAACTTACCGCCGCATACTCGACAAATCACCGTATTGTCAGGAGAAGCTTGCAGACAGTTTTGACTTCCATCAGCTGTTTAGGTTTAATTACTAATGTTAACTAGCATGTTAGTTAGCAGTAATTAGCTTGTGCCTATGTTATCTCCTATACCTATGCTCTCCGTCTCTGCTGATTGGGAATGATTGAGATTTCTCTTGGCACAGCTACCAGAAGACTTACAACTTTCAGACACGTTGCCCACGTCACATCTATGTCTTTAAGTTCAGTTGGAGGCTGTGCAGTAACATCTAGCCATCACTGGAAAAGAGCTTCTAATATCCTTCAATGGCCTCCGTCCAGAACAACAGGATCTGTTGGTCCATTTCTTTGACTGTCTATGTTGCAATCGAAGTTGTTGATTGGAATACAGTACATGGTGAACTTTTATACACTACTAGCACCATCCCAATCTGAGTGGTGTAACACGTTTCAACAAAGCACTTGCTAGCACTAGACTCCCTAGCTGCTTCTCAACTGGACGAAATTTAAAGGGCAGAGGTAATGTGGGATCTTCACACGGTAAGCCAACCCGATTATACATAGACATTTAGTGTTACTGACAAAATAAACATTAGATCTGGAGAGATCGTGGGATTTCCCAACCGAATAAACAGTGCACATTTTTACACAAAACTGCTTTGCAACCCCATTGTGGTATAACCAAGATATCAGCAGCTAGAATTAATGTTACTGCCACTGTATATTTATTAGGGAAAGATTAGGCTTTAATGTGTTCAAGACCCATAAGGCTGGCCTGGAACACAACACACAGCAACATGGAAAGATGTTGAGATCCATTGCAAAGGGGCAATTGATGAAAAAATGAGATGACACTAGCTGAGACAAAGAGAAACAGGTGGTGTGAAGCTTTATTTGTAGAGCACTTTTCAAAAACAAGTTACAAAGTGCTTTAACAAGTGTAAAGAGACAATAATACAAAAAGATAAAAGCATGAAAACATTGAAAGACTAAAATACAGATAAATATAAAATTCCTAAAATACAATAAAATACAATAAAATAACATTGATAAAATAAAGTCAAATAAGATCGGGAAAGGCTCTCCTACAAGTATGTTTTAAGAAGGGACTTAAAAGAGTTCACTGACTCAGCTGACCTGATTTCCTCGGGCAGGCTGTTCCAGAGCCTCGGGGCCTTGACAGCAAACGCTCTGTCCTATTTAGTTTTCAGTCGAGACTCTGGAACAGATAGCAGACCTCTGCCCGAGGATCTCAAGGTGCGTGCTGGTGTATATGGGACTAAAAGGTCAGAAATATAACAAGCGAGAGGCCATGAAGAGCTTTAAAAGTGATCAATAGAATTTTAAAGTCAATTCTAAAACATACTGGGAGCCAGTGTAATGAAACTAAATTAGGAGTAATGTGGTCATATTTCTTTGTTCTGGTTAAAAGCCTGGCAGCTGAGTTCTGGACAGTCTGGAGTCGATCAATAGATTTTTTGGGCGTGATGAGATGAAGGCGTGTAAACTGGTCTCGGTGTCCTTAAAAGTTAACATAGATAGAATTTTAGCTATATTTCTAAGTTGATAAAAACATGATTGAACAAGCTTTGTGGTGTGCTGCTCGAAATTTAAATTACTATCAAACCAAACACCAAGGTTCTTTGCCACAAGCTTAATATGATTTATTAGCAAACTGGCAGATGGCAGTATTTGATTTGCCATCTGCTGAGACCCGATGACCAGGATTTCTGTTTTGTTTGAGTTCAGCTGGAGGAAATTATTTGACATCCATTTTTTAACTTCACAAAGACAGTTGTTAAGTGAACTCAGCATTCCGGGGTCTGTGGATCTAATGGGCAAGTATATTTGTGTGTCATCAGCATAAATATGAAAAGAAATGCCATGTTTATGGATAATATGTCCAAGGGGAAGCAGATATAAGGAGAGCAAATTGGGTCCTAAGACCAACCCCTGAGGAACACCATATTTAACTGGACAGAACAAGGAGACATAGTTGTTTACAGACACTCAAAACTTCCTATTTGACAGGTAGGATGAACACCATTCAATGGCAGTACCAGAGATCCCCACCCAGTGCCTCAGTCTGTCTAACATGATGTTGTGATCAATGGTGTAAAAGCAGTGCTAAGGTCCAGGAGTACAAGGACTGAGCACATGCCTTCATTAGCAGACATTAAAAGGTGACTTTAAGCAGGGCAGTCTCAGTGCTGTGGTACTTCCTAAAACCAGACTGAAACTTTTCAAATATTTTGTTATTTTCCAGTACAGTGAGCAGCTGTTTGGACACAATTCTTTCTAGAATCTTTGCAATAAAAGGCAGTTTTGAAATTGGTCTAAAATTATGTGGGAGGGAGGGATCTAAACCAGGTTTCTTAAAAAGTGGGTTCACGCAAGCCGTTTTAAAATAATCAGGGACACAACCAGTAGATACGGAGCTGTTGAAAACAGAGATCAAATGGGGCCCAACAGAATCTATTACTTTCAGTAAAAACTTTGTTTTTAACCATGTTATTGTAGTTAATTAATAAATCCTTCAGACTGAGGTAATGGACTTGGAGACTGGATGTTTTCCATCTGCGCTCTGGTTTCCTGCATTCCCTTTTTAGGCTGCGAATGCTGTCATTTATCCAGGGTTGCTTACTAGCTTTTGACGTTTAGAGGAGCAGTAATATTTAGTGACAACAAGCAGATATGATTGAAGTGATCGACCAGATTGTTGGTGTTGGAATAAGACAGGTGTTGGCTTTGACTATGAAAGAATGCGCAAAACTTTGAAACACTTTGTTCATTAATGAAGCGAGAACACACAGAGCTTGGTGAGGCGGCATGAGTAACAGGCAAATTGCAGCCAAAAACAATACATTTGTGGTCAGATATGGTCATGTCCACTAATTCCATAGAGGAAATGCTGGAAAGTCCAGTGTATGACCACGGTTATGTGTTTGCCCTTTGACATGTTGTGTGAAGTTAAAAGAAGTGGCCATATTTAAAAAACTAATTGCATTAACATTGTTGGGGTCATCAACATGAATAT